>CAJVPT010000138.1:0-40450 GCA_910592055.1 Acaulospora colombiana
TATTTGTTACATGTCACAAATTAATAGGTTTATCTTGTATTTGTTATTTTTAACATGTGATGAAGATTTGTTTATCCTTTGTTACTAATTTGATAATGTAAATGCAAAAGTTGTTTGCACGCGATCTTTTTAATTCTTGATACTAAAATTTTTTTTACCAAAATAACGCATATACAGTATATAATCAAAAATTAGTAAAATAAAGGATAATTTAATAAAAAATAATACAATTATTTATATGCCTTAAACATTATTGTAAAAAAAAAAAAAAAAAAAAAAATTTCAGTTAATATATTTCTGTAGTTACTTTTATTTTTGGGGGGTTTTTTTTTTTATTCATTTATAAAAGAACTAGTTACAATATTTTCTTTGCATTATATTTTCAATACAAATAATAATGAATATTATTGATTTCATTCAACCAAATCAATAAATAAGATAGCATTTTTAAGAATAATTTAAGAAGGAATTTTTCATTTTTCTGATTAATATTTATAATTTAATTTGTCTTTTATTCATTTGACAACTTTTTATTTTAGTTAATATTAAATCTTAAACCATAAATTTTCTAAAAAAATAATTAATCAAAAATTTATAAGTATATTGCATTATAATAATAAAATAATAATAAAATAATAATAATAAAATAATAATAATAATAATAATAATAATAATAATAATTATAATTATAATTATAATTATAAATAATAATATTAATCACTAATTCTATTTTTTCAGAAAAAAATTTTTTTTAATAATTTTTTTTGAAAAAAGAAAAACTAATATCAAAGACCACTTACTTACAAGAAACACTATAGAAAAACTATAGAAACAACTAGTTACAGTATAGAAACAGATAAATATCTAAAAAACTTCTAACCTTTTTATATAAAAATTTTTTTTTTAGAAAAAATAAACAAAATTAAAAACTGAATCACAATAAGCTCTTGGAAGCTCAAAATTAATTTCACAAACCTCTCAGCTAGGCCAGTTCAAGTTAATACCTTTTTAAACACCAAAAGAAACCTTATAAACAATAATTTAGATCAATAAATCAGATTAAACTCAAATACATATAAAATTTAGAAGGACATCCAAGCTTTATTGACTATATAGTAAAAAAGAACATATATGAAAATAAATAAAATTTCAACAAATACAATGTTATGCAAATATATACATATATATTCACTCAAGAAAAACAAGATCAAAAAGATATATTCATATAAATAATTTTACAATTCATCTGCATATTTACAATAAATGGATTAATAAAAATCATATTTTTATGTATCCATAATAAAATGATCAATAATAACAATATTATTATTATAACAAACACACAAAATATAATCTAGATTTATAACACAACAACTTTAAAGTTTTTTTACATTATCAAATTAGTAACAAAGGATAAACAAATCTTCATCATATATTAGAAACAACAAAATACAAGTTATATCTATTAATTTATAATACATAACAAGTATAACAATATTAATAATATGAAGATTACTACGTATTACAAAGAAACATGAGATCAATATTCTAGAAATCCCAATCAACTTATAAAACAAGTATAATTAAGGAAAAAACAATAGTCAATACAAAAAATTCTCAATACAATCTTTATACAAGAAAACAACTTCAAATTGGTTTCTAGTTATACAAGATACACAATTTTAGATAGTATTATAGCTAAAATCCTCAATATTGTCCATACTACTTTCATTAAAACTGCAATTCTAAAATAACATATTCTATACTTATAAACCCAAGAACAAGGAAAAGAAGATGATTTGCTGGTCCTCTTTTTGAAAGACAAGTATATAAAACTAATAGAACAAGAAAAAAAAACACATTGCAGTAACAAACAAGCAAAAAAATATAGTCACAAATAATTTATATTCAAGTTTGACAAAACTATTAATTTAAGAAGCAGTTAAAGAAATTCAACCAATATATACAATAGAAGTTCTCAAGAATATCAAAATAGAAATGGATAATAGAGAGATTGAGAATCAATTAAAAATAGAAAAATTCAAAAAGAAGTTAAAGAAGACAACATAAAAAGCTATAATCCTATAATATTAGAAATAGATCAAAATTAACTAGTAATAATTCATTTTATATTATCAAAAATAAAGTATACAAACTAGAAACTCTAATAATCAAAAATATCAGGAGAAAGTAAAAAAGAAAGAATAATATATCTTCAAAATACTTTTGCTTATCAAAGGAATTTCCATTATACTTAAAAAAATTTCTCAATAGTAATATTTGGACAACCTTTATTTGTGAAAAAAAAAAAGATACTTTGAATTATTTAGAGAAAATCAACAAAAAAGAGAGTAAAAACTTTATAATAATATTCATAAGTAAAGATGGGTCTCTAAAAGGGAAGGTAAGAATTTAAGTCAAATATTTCTTACTAATAAAAATTAAAATTTTTAAATTAATAACTATAAAAAAACTACTCACAATTGTTCTCCATTATTTAAATCATTGATTTATGCATTTTCTAACTTTTTTCTTATTAAAGTGAAGAGTTATGAATTTTGTTCCTCCAAAAGAAATATAAGTGATCTGCAAAATTTTATATACTAAATATTTTAGGGACTCATCATTACTTATAATTACAGAAAAATATGAAGAGTCTGAATTTCCACCTAATAAAAAAATCTTCAGGAAAAAAACAAAAGGAAAGAATAAAAATCTATTTGTAACCCTAATTGTTATAAATTGTAGTTATACATGACAAGAAGTTAAGGCAGCTTTACAAATATATAGAAAACTCACAAATATTCATATATATATTTACTTAAAATTATAATAAAGAATCAAGGTATAAATCACTTCTTATTAATAGAACAATAAGCTAAAAGATCTATGGATAATCCCTATTAAAACAGAAGTGATAAGAGCTATTTTCACTTGATATAAACACACTAATTATGAAGTTGACAAAATCAACAAAGAGCATAATGTCCAGTCCTTAAGAATATATGGAATATACAATACCTTTACAAGCTTATTAGTTTATATCTTAAAACAAATAAAAAAAAAGTCTTTTACTTATCCAGAAATCCATATATACTCAAGAGAAAAGGAAATGCAATTATATATTTTGTAATAGCAGAAGATCTTAATAAAGTACTCAAATAGTATATCTTTTTATATAAATACAAACTCATATAAGCATTAAAGAATATTTCAAGATAAATATACAATAATAAAATGAAATTATAGAAGAAGTAAATATCTCACATCAAGAGAAACATGAAAAAGCAAAACATAGAGCCAGCAGTATTTATCTTGAAAAAATAGATGAATCTAGTATAGATCAATATAACAATTACTTGGGTAGAACAGACATTAGATTTAACAAAAATCCATATAAAGAGAAATTTCTATAGAAAAATATGATTCTGGATAGAAACAAAAAACTCTGATATAGAATTTGAAAAAAAAAGATCAAGATTATATAGAACAAATATAAGAAATCCAAGATAAGAATATAACCAATAACTAGTAATAGAAATCAATGGAGAACTGATCAATATACAAAAAAAAAATATAGAAGATATAGTTTCAGAATCTTCAACAATGTAACCATTGAATCTGAAGTAGAACAAAACCTTTTGCAACAAATTCTATATGACTTAAACAAATAAATAGTAGAATAAGTCATATTGAAAAAGAGACCCAATTCTATTATAGATCTATAAGATGAAAAAAAGCTAATTACTCCTAAAAGTTGTATCAGTTTAAATAGAAACCATCAGTAAAGAACAAGATTTACAAGAAGAATTTAGTACTTTCTAGACCAAAAACAATTCTAAAGACAACAATCTAACAACAAATATATTCTTTTCAAATAACCTCTCTACTACTACACAACATCTAAACAACTTTATCAAGTCAATTAAAATAAATACCATTAATAAAAACCTTAAAGAACAAATAATATATCAAAATGACACATTACAACCCACTATGGAAAAAACCATAACTATAGAAACATATAATATAAGAGGAATAAATATAATATTAGACCAATAGTATTTATATAACAAGATATAAGAACTAGATATAGGAATTATGGATATCAATGAAACAAAACTAAGAAGTGAAGCAGCAGAATATGTCTTTAAGTTTCAAAAGACATATAAATTCTTTTATAGTTGTATTGACATCAAATATAGAGAATCAGATATGAATCTTCTTATAAACAAGACATATGAAAAGAAACTGCAGTTAATTAAAAAAATAGAAGGCTATATCATAGGTGCAAACTTCCTTTTAAAGAAATATCAACTATATGTATATCAAATCTATTTATTACTGAAAAGACAAAAAGTAAATAACATCAACAAATATTGCAAAAAAGAATCCTAAATTAACAATAACAAAAATTCAAAATTATCATGACAGATTTTAATATAGTAATAAATTCAATAACAGATTAACTCACATTTAAAAAGAAGGCAATATGATACAAAAAGCTGAAATTGATATTTTCAACTTCTTAAAAAATTGGAACTTTACTGATATTCACAATATATGGAAATAAAATAAGAGCACATACATATGATTTAACAATTATGCTTATAGTAGAATCAATTATATCTTGTTTATAACTAACATTAGTCAGTCAAAAGAACCCAAATAATTTTAAAACCATTTCAATGAAATCAGTTAAAAATAGCAATTACACTCTTCTCCTAATTAGACTAATAAATAACAACTTGTTGAAAGATAAACAGTATCAAAACTAGAAAAGAACACAAGGCAAAAAGATTATAGATCTTGTCAACTCAATATTAATGTAGTGGAAAAAATTTATAGAATATGATCGACTATATTTATACTCTGAAAATTCAATATAGATCCAAACAAAACTAAATCAGGTATGACAGAAACTTGAAAATATTCTTGTCAAAGGTGCATATAGAACTCTTAAAAAGAAATGAATATATTTGATACCAGATAAGAAAAGATTCAACTTGTTAGTAAATTAACAAGAGTACAAAGCTTATAGAGAGGCCAACAGAGTCCACTACTTGCTAAAAAAGACTTATTACAGTTGGGATACAAATACTAGAGACAAATTTATACAAGTGATCAATAAACTCTACTTCCTATACAAAAAAACAGAGAATTGGGATTTTATAGCTCCTCAGTTCTTATAAGAAGTCTAAGTATAGCGCAAAAATAGCTTGAATATAGAACACACATTAAGAATAATCTATAAAAAAAAAGAGAGTTTATATATTAAGAGCCTGATCAAAAAGTATTTGAAACCAGATATGAAGATCTCAAAAGTAATCAAAAATGAATGTTATACTTTCTACTAAACTAAAAAAGACCCATTATAACCTTAGATTGAATTAAAATCAGAAATCAAGATAGAAAAAAATATATAGCTACAAACCCATAAACAATCAAACAAGTGGTGGAAGACTATCACCAAAAAGCTTTCAAGCAATGAAACACTAGCTATAAGAGTCCTAGTTCTGAATAGAAAAAAGAATAACAATCTAAGGATTGGATAAATCCAACATGGTATTCTCTTTATAGAAAGAAATCACAATAGAAAAAATTGAAACAATACTAAGAAACCTTTTTAAAAAAAAACATCTGATTAATTACATATCAGAGTTATAAAAATTTTAAAAATCTGAACCCTCAAGGAAAAAAGGCTTTCAAGTAACTATACAATCTGATAATTAAGGTGAATCATATACCAAGAAAATAGATAAAAAGTAACATCTATCTAATACCATGGAACTGTAGTTTAAGTAACACAAAATCTATAATATTATTAAAGACAACAAGTAAATACTTTATCAAAATACTAACCAATAGACTTGCCAGTATATATAAAAACATAAAATCCTATAAAAATCTAATTTCACTAACTTATAAGAAAAAAGTACAACTGAACCTATCCAACTTCTAAACAGTATCTGTGAAGAAACCAGAGAAAAGAAAAGAACTATGATCCTTTTTTAGAATACAACCAAAGTATATGATACAATCAGTTTCAAGATATTGAAAGGATCTATAAACAGAATCTATATTCTAGCTACTAGTAGACAATTGATTATAGATCTCTTTGAAAATAGAAAATGTAGAACAATTCTTTTAACAAAGCTTTCAAATTTAGTTATGGCTAATGATATAATAGACCAAGGGGAAACAATCTCACTTTATTTTGAAAAATTTTTTTATAATTCATTATTATACAAAATCAAGGAAATCCAAATTATGAATATATAATAAAAGAAGAATGAATACCAAATTTACAAAAGTTTCATTTTAAAGAAAAACTTTCTCTAAGATAATCAGTAATAACATATATAAATAATATTACTTGGATTGCCAAATCCTAAGCTAATATAGAATGTATTTTGGAAGATGCCAAACAAATTTATCAAGCAAATAATTCACAAATAAATAGTGAAAAAGCCATTTTCCTGACCTTCAATCAAAACAGTACAGACCCAGGAACAGTTCATATATGATAAACAAATTAATAATTAAGAAACTAGATAAATATAATCAAGCAAGATTTCTAATTATCTGGTTAGAAAGAAGATACAACAATTGAGATATTATTAATCTACTTAAAAGGGAGATCAGAATAGTAACCCAAGCAATTAGCAACAAAAACCTAACTGAAAAAAATACCAGGTATATTATCAATAGAGTTCTAATCTCTTGTATAGAGTACAGAATACAACATATATACTTGAATGAGAAAGTTTGCAATTATCTAAAAGCCATATACAGAAAAGCTTTCAAAAACAAAATTCTAATTTGTAGTATAATGCCAAATAGTTGTATATATAGTAAACAAATCTATGGACTTAAAAGTATATAGGAAATCCAACTCAAAAGTTATACAATACTGTTCTGTCAATTATAGTGGTGATCATAAGTAATGGAACAAAAAAAAATTTATTGTTAGATTACATTATTTTACACATTTTAAATATATTCTTTTACTTTTTTTAAAATTTGTTCATAAATACTTATTTTTTTTTGTATTGAAATTTTAATAATTATTATAACTGTTGATACAGATATAATTGTATATATGTCACAAAATATGTGATATATTACTTTTGCTTGCTTTTGAAAAAGATTAGATATATTTGGTAGTAATATATAAATATATATATATAATGTAAATACATTTCTATTTTTGTTTCTTTGTACGATGTTGAATCTTTTTGATAATCAAACATTGAAAAAAAAAATTAAACAATCTCAATCGAAAGGGCTCAAATATTGCTTTTACTTCAAAAGAAACGTTCTACAAGAGAAGTTGGTTATGCTCATAATATTAGTTCTTCTATTGTATCTCAAATTAATAAAAAGTGGTCAAAAAACCACAGCTTGAAGATTTGACAAGAGTTGGTCATTCACTTACCATAAATAAGCCAATACAAAGAAGAATCATAAACCTTATTACCTCTCATTAGTGTTCAAGTACTGGTGAAGTTTGTTTTTACCTTAAAGAACAAGAAAATATTATGATTTCAGCATCTACTATTTATTATATATTCAAAGCCCATGGTTTAGTATTAGTAATTAAAAAAAAAAAATCTTATTTGAGTAAATATTATCAAAAATGTCAACTGAATTTGCCAAAAAATATGAAAATTGAGCCAAGGTAATTTGGTCTAATAAATCAAAATTCAAGATCTGCTAATCTGATGGCAAGCAAAATTATTGGAAGCATCCTGGTGAACCTTTAAATAGTTTTTATATTAAATCTATGGTGAAATTTGGAGGTGTTTCAGTCATTATTTGAGGATGTTTTTTATCTTGTGGTATTGGTGGGTTTTGTAAAATCGATGGTAATATGGATAGCAAATTATATAGTTTTTTTTTTTTTTGTTATTATTTTTTTTTTAAAGGCTAGCTCATTCCTGCGCCAGTTCTGAAGCTTTATTAAAGTCAAGATATGTTCTAGGAACAACAGGGATAAGTAATTACCCAAACTGTTTAAGGATTTACAGATCAATGAATAGTACAAGGGAGCATCTATTTACGTCTCACCCAACCAGGATAGGATAACTATGTGACCGTCTAGTATAGGACTTGCTCTTAATTCTAACTCAACTAAGGATTGAGAAAGTCTTAATACCTTCAATCTAATGAAGTGCTCCCACCTATTACCTCGAATATCAGAAACGGCACTATCTAGGACTATAGTCCACCAGACGACTTGTTGCTATCCCCTTATAGTGGAGCTAATGTATCAGATACTTGCCTAAGATGCCCAGTATCATCAATGTTGGGGGTCTCTTATATGGAATCCTATTGGCTTCATTAGTGCTTTTAATTTTTCCTGGGGCTTGTCATGTGTGCGGGACCTGTTTTGTTACTTGATTGGGGCTCAGTTGTGTATGAAGGACAATGATTCCTCCATTATTAACCTTGATTGATGAGACCTCTCTTATGTCTTTCAGTATCACTTTTATAGGCATGTCTTGGTTATTCTATGAGTGATCGGGTCCTTCTTCTTTCCATTTGGGAATGATCAGTTCTTTTACTTGGAACCTTTGTACCACTTATTTTGAGCATGTTATGGAACCTTGTGTGTATTTTGTCTTGTATATGGCTGCAATAAGCGGGTGGGATTCTTCTTTGCATTTCTGTTAGGTACCTGAGATAGGTTGTGTGTGGAGGGCTCGTGTCACTCATTCTAGCCATATAGAACCTTGTGTTGATTTTTGTTATTCTTATTATAGGCATGATGCGCGAACAGGTTCTCCTTATTGCCTTATGGAGCACTTGATCATCATTATAGGGGGATGAGATCTTCGTACCACCTTGTGACTTAATTTTCACTTGGTCCTCATGTGGTATTAAACTCTGAACCTTGTGATTACGACCTGGGAGCACTATTACTGTGCTATCGACCCACAGGTCATAGCAAATTATATAGTTAAATACTTCATGAAGATTTTATGGATATTGTTAAAAATTAAGGGTTCAATATTCGTAGGATCGTTTGCAACAGTATAAAAATTCTAAACATATGACAAAGTTAACAACAAGTTGGTTAAAAAATAATCATGTCAATTATTGGATTGGCCCCCAGTCTAAGGATCTCAATCCTATTGAACATTTGTGAATTGAGGTAGATTGTTGACTTAGAAAACTTCCTAAATGAATTTTGAACAATGAAAACCTTTAGAACAAAATCTAAATAGTCTGGAAAAATATTGATATTGAAATCTATATTAATTTGATTCAATTCATACCCAAATGAATCTGTGATATTATCAAAGCATGTGGTAGATATACTAGATGATAGTGATCAATATATATATAGATAAAAAAATTTTTTTTTGTTTTAATTTTATGATGTATTAAATATAAGAAAAGTAATACATAATATCAATTTGAATAAAGCATATGCCCATAAAAAATTTTATTCAATAATATTTTTTAAATTTTTGATATTTGAAAGCTATAGTATTTATGAATAAAAAAAATAAATCAATAAAAAATATATCCAGAATTATATGAAATAATATAATCTAACCATTTTCTTTTTTTTGCTTTATTACTTATAATTGTCACTGTAAATAACAATGAAGTTTCAGGAATTGCAGCAGTTGTCTAACTTAAACAAAGTCAACTCAAATATTAGAAGTCATAAAATATACTTAATAATCCAGTAGAAGTTAAGACAATTGAGAAAGGTAACTTTGCTATTGCAACTCTGGCTATGGCAAAGAAGCTATAAATTACATATAACAGCTGGAGATTGAAAAGATTTTTTATACTTAAGGAGGGATCATGTCTATTAAGACAATCATAAATAATAAGAAAGAATATATAAAAGCTATTCTTTCTCTAAAAAAAAAATAAATAATGTTCTTAGATCAGTTAATTAATATAACTACATAATAATAAGAGAATGAAGAGAAGTTCAAATTTTTGCTGGTACTTATAAAGGTCCTATTTCAAGCTGATATATACAAATCAGAATAAAGGTGACAGAATAATAAGACTTGTTGAAACAGTCCTACTGAACTTTAAAATGGATTAAACATAAATTTCAAATAGTAAAAATAGTTTCTAAAATGGATAAAAAAAAATCAATTGGAGAGTTTTAATTGAAACAATAGAAAATACTATAGAAAAAGTTAAAATGCAAAATAAAGAAATAATTTTTACACTATATCAGCTTAACTATAATTCTATTACAAATAGTATTACTTGTTATCTTAATACATCCAAATAACCAATAATTTCATACATATTCTAAATCTGTTTATTACTGCAATTAAATAGATAAGAAGGTTTTAGGAAAAAGAATCTACTTACACTTCCAGAAAACCCATAGACCGGCAGTCCATAGTATAAACAAATAAATCAAGTACTACATATTCATTGGAACCAGAAGAGATTGGGATACAAATAGAAAATTGGGAAGTCGAGCTGATTAAACAGGCTATATAATTAGAGAAGTATATAACAGATCTAATAAAGAGTCTTAGATATAACTATAAAAGCAATACAAAGCAATTCACCTTTTTTACTAACAGATCTTACAAGTAATGTACAAAAAGTGAAGATAACTCGAAATTGGTCTTTTATTAATTTAAATTGAGAAAAATATAATAACTAATCAAATCTCATTAAGGGCAACATCATAACCATTAGTTACAAAAGCAAAAATCCTAGCCATACTTGTTGCAATCTTTACAATATCTGAAAATGAAAAAGCAACCATATATATAAATTGTAATGTAGCTATCAAGATATGGAAGACAATTCAGCTACAAAAGTTTATTTCTATAGGAAAATGAACTAAAATGATCAATTAGCACTATGAAACTGAATCAAGGATTTAGTACAAAAGAAAAACCTTTATTTCATACTTGAAAATATCAAAGTTCATTAAAACAATAAGTTCAACAATATAATAGACAGGTTTATAAAGCAGGTCAAAAGAGAAAATCCTTTGATTTGATAATAAATACTTTATCTAGGTCAAGTTCTCACAATAGTAGCCTAAAAGAAACATACTATTGATATCAGTATTAGATATTTTCTTTAAAAATGAAATATTAAGAAAATATGATTAATATGGATTAAGCAAAAACATATCTAAGATCAATGGATGCACCCCAATAAAGAAATTGACTAACAAATTTTCTAGAAACAATTCAATCTATATAATACATTTTATATCTTTTTTACTACCAATAAGAACAAGAGCTTTTTGGTAAATCTAATCCATTATAAGCTTTCTACCCTCCAAGTGATGCAAAAAAGAAAACCTGACTTATATTCAAACACAATATACTCAATATACAAATTACAAGAAAAAATTCTAAAATATCTCTTTGAATGTTTCAAGACATAAAGCAAAAGATCAATTATATGGGACAAATCTCAAAGTAAAATTCTTCAGTATATCAGAAGAACAAAAGATATATCTGATGAGAACTAGGCAGAAATTAAAAAAGTAATAGAGAAATAAATCTAATAACAGGATAAAAACAGTCTGTGACTTTATATATAGAGATAAGTTCAAGATTCTGAAAGAGTGCTACAAAGTCCTCAAGATCTCAATGACAATAATACAAGAGGTAATTAATAAATTTTGTAAAAAAATGAGATAAACCTTTAAGAAGAAAGTCTGAAACAAGTAATATAGTATTACTATCGAATGGTAACAAAATCAAGAATTATTAGCAAACTCAAAAGGCTTAGAGTATCAATTGATATGACTAAAAAAATAGATTGAGTCCCTAAGGAAACCAATCACTTTTCTATTCTTTCTTCTGAAAATATAACAAAAGAAAAAAAGATTTAGAATAAATAAAGTTTCAAGATAATATAGTAAATATAATAAGTAGTTGGATATCTAAAGATTTTAAATGGTTTGGTTTTTAATTATAGTTAGAACTTCAGAAGATCTATAGTGATAAGCTATAGACAATGATCTGAGTGATTAGAAAATAATTCAAGCCATAAAGAGAGCAAAATATTATCTCCTAAGTTGCATCTAGAAAAGATTAAACTTTATAAATAGGTGAAGTAATATGTGAAAGTCATAAAATATATAAATATCAAATATGTTTACAATAAAATGAACAAGCTATAGTCCAAAGACGGAATTAAAATCCAGGAGCAAAACACTACCAGTGCAATGACAACATTAAGATAGGACCAGTCCTTCATTGACCTCCACTTCAAAACAGTAGGAAAATAATTCTTAAAACCAAATAGGCCAGCAAGTGAAGAATACTAATATGCAGTCAAAAATGGCTATCTGGATAGAAACCAAAGAAGTAGATAGGAACATGACCATGTAGACACTGACATCATCAAAAATAATATCACTCCAGACTGATCACAAGAACCACAGTGATAGAATCTTCAGATAAAAAACATGGCTAGATGAGCATTCAACAATGGCAAACTTGAATACCCAAAGGTCATGCCTGTACAAGAGTCCAACTTGTATAGTCTGCAAGAGACAAGAAGAGAGAGACACTTACCCCTTCACATGTGGACCCAACGAAACAAGACTAAAGGAGAAATATATGACCTTCCTCATAAAAGAATGTGTAACAAGAGCAGAAGTCAACAAACAAACAGAACAAATGCAAGATAGATGGAGATAACTTCTTTAACCATTGTCACATACAAGACATTCAGACAAGGCATGCAAGATATAATGGAGAGATATAATAAGAGGAGCAATTATATACCAAATAATGAAAATAGTAAAGGAGATTGTAGGAGATATGAAAGCTGCAAAAACTGCATACGTATAGCTACAACATACTTCTGGGAGGAGAAAAAAACAGTATAAAAGCTAAGATATGAACTAATAATAGGATGGAAAAAATCACAAAAAATCACTAAAAAGATGAAATAAAACAAAAACAAAAAGAGTAAGAAGAAACCAGAAAGTGAGGCAGAGCAGGAAACAGGAGATCAGATTTTAGGGTCCAACCAATTGTATATAGAGCTTAATAACATAAACATAAAAAATATCTTACAGAACAGTTTCCACTTTAACTTACTTTTTTATATAGATATCAGTATTAGTGGAGTCACGACATGCTAACATTCACCTTCTGGATAAATTGCAGCAAGTCTCAGGGTTTGAAAGATACTGAGTTATTAGTTTTTTCTCTATCATAAGTATATTTTCTTACAATTAAATTTGTGTACATAAAAGGATATCCATAATTAAATAAAAACTATATAGCATGACTTCACCAGCTATTAAAAAAAAAAAAATAAAAAATGGACAAGCTATATTGACCTGATTATGGATTAAAAAAAAATAATAAATAATAATTTTTTTTTTAATATCTATGGTTAGACCAGTACTGTATGTTTATTAATCATTAAGAAAACCAATTGAGATACATAGGACAATTGCATCATGGCTAAACTAAAAGATTTGTACTAATACATACATAATGGATTTCAATTCACAAAAGAGCTTCAGCCTCTAAGTGCAACCTTGGGAACAATATTTCATTCTGAACTAAGTTTTGGATAAAGACCCTTCTAACTTACCTATCATTGCTAGCAGATTGTTACTACTTATTATTTTTCAAGGATTGAATTCAAGAAACTACAAAAGGGGAAAGAAAAAATAAAAGGAAGAGGAATATCCAAAAATGTACAACTGTGCTACTTGAAAATGAAAAAAAAAATAAAAAATAAAAATACTTCATATCCTCCAAAAAACCCCTGCTGGAAACCTTTTCTTATTAGGAGTCAACCCTTCTGAAATATTCTTCTTCTTCTTGACCATCTGAGGAACTTATCTATCCATGCTCTTGATTATTTTTTTGTAACTGTCTGAGGTACTTATCATCTACTCAGATCCAGTGTTTACTCAATACTTCCTTTCTTTTAATCTTGATTTTGTATTCACCCTTGCAGAAGAAAATGACTAATAGTGAACCTCAGGTTTTTATGTGACTTTTTAGTCTTGTTAAGTAACTACCAATATTTTCTAACAGCCATACCTAGTAAGAACAATTTTACTGGTATTCATTTTGATTGCGATATCATTACACAACATTTGGAAAAATACATTCTCAATCCTAGAGAAGGGCAGTATTTTATAGTCCTCTGCTTTTTGATTTTATAGCCTGACTGAGATAAGGAAATAACCTCCTTCACATACTTTGTCTTACTGAAATGATAAAAAGTTGAAGGCCTCAGCTTGAACAAATAATTACTTTTTCACCATCTAAAGAATTTAGTATCTATTTTAATGGCCTCATGAATTCTTTGTTTTAGCTAAACTTCATTTGGAAAAGTGGAGGAGTTTATATCCTTGATTTCTCTTTCTATCACCAATGACATCTTCAGAAATGTGAGGTGACCAATAGGAGCTTTTTTATATTCAGTTACTAATGTGTTTCATGTCAACCAATCAGATGCCAGGTAACAGTGTGCTACCAAAAATTCAGGGTCAAACTAAGGTAGTAAAAATCCTTCAAAAAAACTGTGAAAACCAGTAAACACTTTAAAAGGGAATAAGACAGTATATAAGAAGGTGGAAAATAATCCTTCCCCTGCCAATAGAATCTCTATTTTTTTGTTACTTCTAGCTCTATAAGATGACACTCCACTTGTTAGTCCTTTTATTTCCTAGAACCTTTTTGCCTTTAGTAGAGGAAATGCATACTTGAGTTTTTTCAGACTACTAGAGGCTCAAGTTTTTATTCAAAGGAGTTTGTAAACAAGTAAGGGAGGATAGGAGAGATAAATGAAGACAAGCTTCAAGTAGTTTTGATGAAGTATAAAGACTTTATTAGCAAGGAGGTATAAAACTTCTTGTGAACATCTTTTTTGTGTGTGGTCAGAGGATCAGCGAAAAAGATTTATTAAAAAAAAAATAATAAATAATAATGTTAAATTTATAAAATTTTAAAAGTTAACAAAGATTTAATTTATTTTAATTTATTAATTATAACTAAATTTTAATACTTAATATAAATATAAACTATTTTAAGTTTATATAATCTTTTATTTAGTGACATGTAGATCCATAGCACAGTGGTAGTGCTCCAGGGTCACAATCATTAGGTCCAAAGTTCAGTACTACATAAGAACCAAATGAAAATAAGCCACAAGGTAACACAAAATTCTTATCTATCTTATGATAATGATCCAGTAATTCAAGAATAGTAATAAAACAAGAATTGATGGGTCAATAATATAATGGTTAGTATTCCATAAAAGATTAAGATCACAAAATCCAGATTCAATTCTATCAATAAGATACAAGACTGCTTGATAAGAAAAAGAACCTATCCATTAATATAACTATAAATCAACTGATGTTTCTAATATAGCATCTGGTTTATATATAGATTGTGATCAGATTGTGATCTGAAATTAAATAGTATTACCATTGATACAACCACATTATCAATAAAAATGATAATAAGAAGAGTAGATTTCCAAACTGGTAGCATGTCTCTCAAGACTTATCCTTATGCATGTGACTATACTGGCTTTCATAGACTTGACTATCAGGAGTCCTTAATAGAAGAAGAAATCTGTGGATCACTCTAAAGGATTTAAAACTAAAATCTAGGATATTAAATTTGACAGCCAAAAAACTAGAATACACTTAATAAAAATTGTTCTAGAAATAATTAAGATAGAATTATATAGTTTTCTAGCTTTGGGGTTGGGCTAGTAGTGGTTATATATAACATTAGTTAAATATATCAACAGCTATTCATATAAAATAGATTTACTATAACATATATATATAACTATTTATTTATAATAACCAAACAGTTACGATTAATAAAATTACAAATTAAGGCTGTGGACCATTCAGAAAACTGAAGAAATGAATCCATAGACAAACTATCAGTAATTACACTGGCAGATAAGCCCAAGAATAACATCAAGATACATAAACTAAACTTAATAGGTAATATAACAATACTTAGATAGGATCAAGACTTATAGATCTTTTCTTCAGCACACTAGGAAAGATGCTCCTTAAAATCAAATGGACAAGTAAATAAAGAATACTGAGATGGATGCAAGATTGGCTCACAAGTTTCAAGTTTAGGAAGATAGACTGGAATATAATTCTACTAAAACTATCACCATCTAAGATTATATTATCACAAACTAATCAGAAGAACTATAGAAATAGTTCCTTCTTATAGAATACTTGAATAAATAAACATGTCACACTGGAAATCTATACACATGAAAATCACATCTATATAAAGATCCAACCTGCATCATATGTAAAAGGCAAGAAGAAAAAGATCTTTATTCTCTCACATATGGATCAAATAAGATGAGACTCCTGGAAAAGTACATATTTTTCTTTACAAAAGAATGCATAGTCAGGGCTAATGGCAACAAGCAAGATTAATCAATTCACAAAAAATAAAAACAATCCCTCTAACTAATGACAAGAATAGATAGAACAAGGGAATCAAACATGATAGAATAGATAGATATCATCAGAGAGGCTATTACCCACAAGATGAAGCAAGTTATAGTTGAGACCACAGATAATAAGGAAGCAATGATGACAATCCTAAAGACAGCAATAGCCTAGTTTTGACAAAAGAAGAAAGAAGTTTGGAAACTGCAATATAATATAATTATAGAGTGGGAAAAAATACAAGGGATTATCAAGAAAAAGAAAAGGAAGCAAATGTGAAACAAGTACTATCAAACAAATAAAAACATATAAAAAGGAGAAAAACTACAATATATCAATAGACAACTATTGTTATGAACTATCCAAGCAAGTCCATCACTAATCCGTAGCACCTCACATAACCTAGACTTCTCACAAATACTCACAAATGATACAAAGAAGAGAATACCTCCTATAAAGAATACTTAGAGAAGGCAGAGGCGTGATGATTAACTTGGTCAAAGGTAAGTGTCTCTTTATTGTATTCTGTTTATTTGGTATATCACTAACTCTTATCTCTATTCTCAATGAAGGTAGTTTTTCTAACACATTCAGCTTTGCCTTTTTGGTATACATTGGTAAGCTATTTATACTTTTCTAACTAACAATAGGCTATCTACTTTACAATCGACTATACTAACCCTAAGCTTTACTAAACTTTTTATACTTTTTCAGATACACATAGTTCCCTTATCAGTACCTGAGCCTTATATATAGTTTCTTATCTTGTGACACTCAATATTTTATGCTAGACTTTCAGGTTTTTGAATTATAGACCATTATACATAAATAGTATCAGCTACATGACCCATAATACTATATATAGAGTTAACTAACTATACTATGAAAGAGATCCTAAAAAATGGGTACTCAATCAACATAATCAATCTTTTTAGTAAATTTCAGTATTAGTGAAGTCATGACATGCTAATATTTAGCAATAGATAAATTGCAGTGAGTCACAAAATTCAATAAGACACTGAGTCAGTAGTTTTTTTTCTATTATAAATACATTTTCCTGCAATTAAATTTGTATATAAAAAAAAGTAAAAATGATTAAATAAAAACTATATGACATAACTTTGCCAGTTTAATAGAAAAAAATCTTTTTTTTAGTATAAATCAACTAAAGCTTATAATAACCTGTCTTATTAATATTTTTCAAACAATTTCTTATAATAAATTATAAAAAAAAAAACATATTATTTTTTAATTAATTTATAAAGTAGTTGATATAATCAACCATAATTTAATTATCAACTCTTTTTCACAGATTCATTTTTTCTAAAAAAATTTTCTTTTATAATAATTTTCAAAGGAAAAAAAAAGATTAATAAAGAGATGTCCTTTCAAAGAGATCTTTACAGTAAAATGGTCCAATGAAGACCTAACTATAACAAGAACATCCTCATAAGAGATAATGCAAACAAGTTATACAAATAAACAACAATGCGAGCAGCAAAAGAAAACACTATAAACAAAAGGAAAGCTGAAGAAAACAATTAAAATAAAATCTGTAGTGAAGACTCCAATATTCAAAACCCATCCCAGAACCTGACAACATAGGTCACAATATTTAATTTACTAATAGCAACTGTCCAGACTACCAACTGGAATATAGAAATTAAAGAAAACATTTCAGTTACTAAAGACTCAACAACAATCAATTCAACAGTATCCCAATAATAGTCAATACAGAGATGCAAGAAGAAGCCCTTCAAGAATCAACCAATAAAATACAAAAAGCAGTATATATAAATGACTCAGATATGGAGATAAAAATAGAAGAAGAAAACCAAGCCTCAATCTTATGATAGTAACAAGTCAATAACAAGGGTAAACAAAAATTAGATAGTTGAACCACTAAACTAAGATCTTCTCTCCTTTTGATAAAACTACCTGCTATGACCAATATCAGTATTCTTGCTATGGACTTGTTAAGCAAAACCATAACTCAAAAAATTACTTTTCTTAATAAGACTTTAATTCATCAGATGGATTGATAATAATTCGGAGTGAAAAAAAAAGTATAATACATCATTGCCATTTTGAGTAACAAATAAGAAGCAATTGAGATTTGCAATATCCTACTATTTAATACAGATAACAAATATATAGACCTTATGTAATATACAAACCTAGTCCTAAAACAGGAAAATAGTATCAGAGTATGAGAAATTTTTCTAAATAGCAAACTTATAGAAGTGCAACAATCCTTTGCTAAATATGGAGCAATAAGCAATATCACAATGTCAACTCAATAAATATGATAGACAGCTACAATCACTTATACAAATAAAGAGGATAAATATGTCCTAATCAATAGATGGAATGTTTTTCTCAAAGCAGACTCTATAAAAGTCTTCAATATACAATAGACTGTGGATTAGATAAAAGCATGTGATCAAATTATAGCAAAACTTATCAATTTCCTATTTAATACTATTGTACTTGATCTAAGAAGAATTTATAAACAAATTAAGACCAAGACCTGCTACATTCTAAGAAGGATGTCATATCAAAGAAAGAGATTCGCAGTTATCAGTTTTAGTAGCCAGGAAGAATTAGATACCATTACATCTCAATAATTTCAACTTGAAGACTTTAACTGCACCTGATAACTGATCAAAGCCAAAATATGCACAATTTATGATAGTCCAGAACACCTACTTAATGACTGCCCTATCAAAGAAAGAAGAATGTAATAGAGAGAATACAACAAAGAACAAGCAAACAAGTTTGGTAAATTATATAACAAGTTCAGACTAATATATATTACTCCAATCATAAATCAGACCAAATCTCTATAGCATTATCATATTAAGCCAGAATCCTATCTAGCAACAGTCAGATCTAAACAATATCAATCAAGCCATGTGGAAAAGAGTACCCCAATACTAGCTAACATTATGGCCATTCTAAATGAAATCAAACAAGAAATCGAAAAGATCAAAGAAAACATCAATGATTTAGATGAAAAAGTATACAACTTGGAGATCCCTAAAGACAACCTTATAGATATTATGATAATGAAAACAAAGAAAAAGACTTATTCATTCAAAACAAAATATTTAGTACATAATCAAATAAAAAGAAACACTTCAATATCTGAGCCCTACAATAATAAATCCATGAGTCCATAAATAGTATGGACCAAAACATGTATAAGGCACTAAATGCAATCTCAGAACTGATCTCTAGATAGTCTTCTCCTTCCCTAGAAATTATTAATGAGTAATACACCAGAATCTTCTTCACTAGAAAATCCACTATATAACATTTACAATACACAATCAGAAAAAACATCCAGAGATATACAAAATAAGCTTTAATAAATTTCACCATCCTCACAAACAACTATATACTAGAAGACAACTCTAGCAATATCAATTCAATAGTAAATATTGATTTAGATATTTAACATCTAGTTTGAAAAACCACAATAGTCAGCATTCAAGATCTGACAAACAAGTACAAAAAGAAATTTGATTCAACTGGTGTGTCACAAAAAGCTAGAATATCATAGTAACAACTGAAATCAATAGTATCTACCAACAATCAAAATATTGGAAATATCTGCTCTACAATATAATTTGGTCACACAATGATAAACAGACATTTGAACAAGGACTAAACTTGATAATCAAAAGAGATATAGCAGATCACACCTACAAATATGACATCTGGAAGATAAGACTTATTTATGCAGATCTTGCCTTCTCTGAAAAACAAAAATTTAGAATCATAGGCATTTATTTTCATACAGACAAAAAAGATAAATGATGACAAGATACTCTCAACAAACTGAAACAATAAATAAGAGAAGCTTTTCAAAAAAACTGGCATCTTCTTATCTTAGGGAACCTCAACTAAGTTCTCAATTCAGTATGGAACAAAAATAGCATGTACAAATAAATGACATCTAATAAGCCAACAGGTCTCCAAATAGAAATTCTTATAGACCATAGTCTAGAGAATACATATAGACTTCACAATCCAAGCAAAAGAGAATTTACCTGGTATCAGAATAATAGCAGTATTAGAATTGATTAAATTTGGATTAATATATTCCTTTCATGGCAAAATAGGAAAGCCTATATTGGAAAAGCCTTAGACCTTCTGATTTTCAGTGACTAAAGACCCATTATAACCGAAATAGAAATATGCCAACTAAACTTTTACAAGGAGGTCTCCCATTATAAACAAATCACATATATAATTAGTAGCTGGTCAATAGTAAACAATGGAAAAATTTCTCCTTAGAAGTTGACAAAGCTTTTAATAATCAAAGCACAAAGCCAAAATCAATAGATAGACAATGGAACAGCATATGCAATTGCATTCTAAAAGCTGTCAAGTTCCATATCCCCAAAAAAAACAATATAGGAAAAAAAAAATAATTAGTGAAGAAGTTACAATTAAAGATCTCTTAATACAGATGCAACTCTTTTACAATAAACTGAAAGCTATACAGAAAACTAATAAACATCATCCCATTCTGTCAAAATAACTTCAGGAAAAGTTTTCCGATATCTAGTAGCATCTGACAAAGCTAAAGGCAGAGCATGCCAACAACTTCTGCAATACTGGCTAGACTATATGCAAAAAATCATACATGATCACAAAGTCATCGCTCAAACAATTATTCACAGAAAACAAGTCCTAACAATTAAATACAGAATGATAATGAGACAAAAATACTTAGCAATAAACAAAAAAGCAATGATTAACAGTATTATGGAAAAACCTAGAAGAACCATTATTCTAGACAAGATCATTACAGAAGATGAAGAAGTATCAATAATAATCAACCCAAAGGAAATTAAAAGTAGGATTAGACAGTACTTTCAAGATTGAACACTAGCCATAAAAATTAGATCAATCTCCAACTTTCCTTACTGGGCAGCAGAATATAAATCAAAAAAGAATATCAACCCTAGATAGTTCTAGCTAGCCCTTGCCAAAATATCCACCAATGAAATTAAAAAAACAATATAAGATAGAAGTGCAAAATTAGCTTCTGGGAGAAATTATATCCCTATATAGCTTATAAAAAACTAGGAGCTAAAGTAATAGAAGAAATTCATTACTTTTCAATAGAATCATCAGAGAAGGATACACACCAAAATACTGGAGCAAAGGTGGCATTTATCCAATATCAAAACTAAAAGACTTGCAAAACAATCTAGATATCACAAAACAGATCACACTTCTTAATGCAAACAGGAAGATTTTTACAAAAATTATCATAAACAAATTGGCACAATGTTTAGAAGATTATAAAATTCTCCAAAACTAAATTGAGAATACTTTTTGGCTGCAGCACACAGGAACTAATCTATATAATAAGCAATATTATTGAACATACAGAAGACATGAATAAATAAGCTTGGATTCTTAGCCAAGACATGTTAAAGGTATATGACTTAGTTAATCTAGAAATACTAACCTTAGCTCTCAAACATATTAGAATCCTTCTCTTATTATTAATATTCTCCTAAACATATTCATCCAAAGACAAAACATAGTATTGATATATCATGGACCCATAGCAGAATATGCATTGAGGATAACATTGACTAAGGGGACATAATATTTCTATTCCTTTGGTATATATTCTATGTCCCCTTATAACCAAAATCAATCAAAACTTTTCAGGATACACAATCTCTACAAAGATATACAAAAATCTTCAAGAAAGTTGGTCAACAAAAAAAGTCAATATTGCAGTTAATACCTATATGGATGATATTACCTGAATTATGGATAACATAAAAAACATGAGAAAAATTATCAAAAAAGCTGAGAAATTTTATCATATCAATGATATTAAAATCCATTCACAGAAATCACAACTTATTATCATCAATGGAAAAGAAAAAAACTTTGAGCAATGGATAATAATGGACAATCAAACTATCCAGAGTTGTCTCAAAGAAATGTCAGTCAGAATTCTAGGTGTATAGAATAACAGTTCAGAAAGGAAAGACTACCAAAGAACTTTAATCCAGCAGAAATTTAGAAAGACCAAAGTGTTAATAGAAATGAAAAATCTTTCAGATAAACAGATGCAATGTATCACAAACCATGTCCTAATTCCCAGCACTAAATATCTGTATAATGATATGATTCTATCAGAAAAATTATATAACCTTTTTATGAGTAATATCACTTCAGCCTTCAAACACAAACTAGGCTTAGCCAGAATGTCTTTTAACAATATTCTATACAATAAATATAAATATAACATGATACACCTCTGGGATAGACAATTATTATTACACATTATAAACTGGACTAATAGAATCAATAGAACCAATAAAGTGGAAAAAATTGTAAAAATAAGACTTCAGATCCTACAAAATGAATTCTGGTCAACATATCTTACTACGAACAAAATAGAAGACCCCTTGAAAAAGCTAGGCAATAATCTCACACATAACATCATATGGCTTCTAAGTAGAAATGGCTTCACAGTATACTTGCCACAAGAACCGCACAGTCTGACCCTTATAAAAGAAGTTGACATCTCAATTGAAGACATAATAAGCAAGGCCTTCTTTGCCAAACATGAGAAAAACTTAAAGAAACACAACATCCTTTTTACAAGACAACTCCTAAATGAAGATAGAACTAAAATACTGGAATGGTGTCAAGTCATCCAAATCAATAAAAAATCTATCCTGGGCTCAACCCCATATCAAAACCAACTTCCCTTTCCCTCCAGTGCCTTTTTTGATGTATTTAAAGTCTTCTCAACTATTTAATCTTGTATAGTTCCAGTTTTCATATACAGTCTCATTTAAAAGATAAAACTATAGCAGCTGGATAGAAAGCTCTCAACTAATCATATTAATATCTGATGAACACACTAACATGAACACAAATACCATAGTTTCATTCTGTATTTTCTTTGCACTAGTAGTTCACTTTAGTAGTTCTTTTGTCTTTAGGAGAGGATGGCAATAAGCCATGAAGTAGATTTTTCCTTATTGTGTTTTATTTGGAAAACAAAAGTAATTTCTCTACATATTATATATATAATATTTACGAATTTCAAATAAAATATGGCTGAACCAGTAGTTTAAAATTATGTAATGTAATATTTATTTAATTTGTAGTATATACAGCAAATAAGTCTACATATAATATAATTTAAAATAAAAAAATTAATTTATATATTTTTGTAAAATTTTTTGCTATGAAGAATTAAGTAATATACTGTAGACTATTTTTACACAGTTTCTTTTACGAGAGTTGACCGTATTTCGTGAACAAAGGTTGATGATCAATTGTTACGTTCTTTTTGAGAGCCGCTGTAGTAAAAGAGAGTTATTTCCATAATGCGTGTTATAATTCGTTACATTATTTTTGCTTTTATAATTAGTACAAGATTTTATATGTAAGCCAGCCTCTTTTGGAGTTCGAGTGATGTAATGGCAACGATTCTCTCAGATAGAAACATTATTTGTTGTAATTTTTCACCAATAGTATAATTTTAGAACTATACATGACGTTAACAGTATGTGATATTAAATAAAATAATGTATCAATACGAGCACGATAATATAATTTATAAAATAAAAATGAAATAAAAATTTTAGATAAAAAATTTAAGTATTTGAGTTTCTTTTAGTGTCAATAATTTCTCTTGAAAGAAATTAGACGACACGTCAACGTCAACTAGATGTCATCGATATATTCAATCTCAGAGTTCACGGGTTGCGGAAGATCGTTAAAATCGAGAAGTCGACTTGTGTAAATGGCCGATTTATGTTTCTTTAACTTTGATTTGGGCACTTTATATTTACTTGCTTTAATTTGCTCGAAAATTTCCAATCCCTTGAGTAGCTCATCTCCTCTCCATACTCTTAAAATACCACGCAGCTCATATGCGCCAGGGCGATTATTTGGCATCTACGCATCTTTGCATCAATTCGACGATTAAAGAAGGAGTACTCTTTTGGATTTTAGGTCTTTTACCTTGGCAAATTTCGATTGCGAGATTTTTATCGTGTGGAACACTGTAGAAAGGAGGAATTCCTGATATAACTTCGTGCATAATGATTCCGAATGAATAAACGTCAGCTGCTTCGGTATATCCTTCACCGCGTAAAACTTCTGGTGCTATATATGGAAGCACACCATACAAGCTTCTGCCTGTAGCTTCATTATTGGAAATTTCGTTTTCTATTTCTTTATTTCCATATGCCGTGACTGGCTTATATAATCCTTCGGACATAAGAATGTTTCCGCTATGAAGATTTCGGTGGAGTGATTCAGATTTATGCACTTGATACAATCCTTCAGCGATTCGACTTAAACTGTTTAATTTTTCACTCCACGACATCTTTCTAATTTCAGGCAAGCTCTTTCCAAGACTACCTTCTTCCATAAATTGCATTACCAACATGAAATCACCTGCCCCTTCACGTCGTGTGATACCATAACATCTAACAACATGAGAGTACTCATCGGTGCACTTAAGATTTATCTAAATTACGTATTGATGAAAGTGCATTTTTTAATATACATACTATACAAATTTCTTTGAGAATTATAGTTACCTCGTTTAAAAATTCGCTAGTTATATTTTGAGAATTGGCAAGAGATTTCAACGCAACCATCGTAACGCCTTTTCTTTCCCACCTATTCTCTTTCAAGTTCCAATAAAGGATATATCCTTCTTTCCATTCTGCCGAATAGACTTTTCCATAACCGCCCTCACCTATTGGATTTTCGTCAACAATGAAATTGGAATATGGAATCCATTCAATGACATTTTCCTGTCTGTCTGCGTTTAGATTGATTTTTCGTATAAATTTGTTGACGACGTCATTTCCACTCTCCCATTCGTTAAATTCCTTTTCAAAGTGTGCTGAGTTGCATGACTGACACCAGTAACGAGCTGTTGTTTTTTTTTCACATTGATTACACAAAAATGCTGAAAATCAAATTTTTTAACACAGTTAAATCCCTTCTTAAGAATTTGCAAAGCAATTATGCTTGATAAAAACTTACCTCCTACAATTCAGAATTCGATTATGTACAATTAAAAAATTTTCATGATCTTTCAAAAAAATTTTATTGAACATATTCGCGCAATCTTACCCTCTGCAAGATAATATTGGTGATAATTTATTATGGTTGAACGTGTTCATAATGTATCGGAAACAATAAGAACGTGAGAACTTGCCTTCTATTAATTATTAAGAAACAAGATATAATTAAATTAAGTTTAAAAAATAAATTTAAAAAACATTGTACAAACTTACCACCTATAAGATAATGTCGCCATGATAAAAGAAAACCATCACAATTAAACATTTTAAAATTTCGAAAATTACGAGAACGTCAATCTTACCATCTATGATTCAGAAATAAATAAAATTTAATTAAATTATCTTTAACAAGAACTTGCAAAAATAAATTTGGAAGACGAATTTGTACAAACTTACCATCTATAAAAATAATATAACTTAGGCATTGATTTCATAATTTTAGAACCCGTGGGAGCGTGAAAACTTACCGACTAAAATTTGGCAATCAAATATAAGGTCAAAGAATTTTTGTAAGAATTAGCAAAGGAATTTAGAAAATATGTAAGTGAAACTTAAAAGCTATATTGTCATGAATGATAATATAGTTAGCCTTTCATGTGATTTTCGGAATTAATTTGGAAAGTACTATACGTATATTTTAAAAAATCCACTTCCTATATACAGTATATTATGAAAATATAGTTAAGAAGTGTTTCGCAAGAATTTGAAAATCAGATTCGAAAAACGTGCGAGATAAGCTAAACTTACCACCTACAACATTAAGAATAATAATATAATTAGTGGATTTCATTCGGAGTTTAACAAGCTAGTTTATAAAACATACACGTAAAAACTTACCGTTTATAAGTCGACAATCTGGATTTTCACAGCAAATTTAAAAAATATGCGGATAAAACTTACTTGCTATAATATAATATAGTTGAGGCATTTTTTTTTCGAAATTTGAGAAACAAATTTAGAAAATACGCACAATTTACTTCAGATTTTACGAAATAAATTTAGAAAATATGCAAGTAAAAACTTGCGGACTATAAATCGATAATCGATGATGTGGTTAAATCATTTCGGAAATTTTCAGCCAAATTTATAATATATGAAAATGATAACTTACAGTCTATCAGTGGACAATCGATATTATAGTTAAATAATTTTTCTTCGAATTTTGCGACACAAATTTGGAAAGAAAGTGAAATTTTACCCCCTGCAAATAATATATTTAAAACACTTTTTTTTGAAATTTGCGAAATAGATTTCAAAAACATGCACACGAAAACTTACGAACTATAGAAAAATATAATCAGAACATTTCGTCAGAAATTGCAAACCAAATTTCTGAAATATGAAATAAAAAACTTACCTATAATATAGCATGGTTAATACACTTTCTTCAGAATTTACATAGCAATTTTTAAAAATATAACTTACAAGCTGCAATATCAAAAAATGTTACACGATTAAGACACTTTCCTGAATTAGTGAAGGTAATTTAAAAATATGCACGTAAAAACTTACTCCCTATAAAACAATACAGTCAAGGCACTCTTCTTCAGAATTAGCGAAACGAGTTTAGTAAATATGCAAGTAAAAACTTACAGACTGTAGGTCGAAAATAGATATTATAGTTAAAGCATTTTCTTCAAAATTAGCAAACCAAATTTAAAAATGTGCAAATAAAATCTTACAGACTAATAGAAAACAATCGATAAAATAGTTAGCGCCATTTTTTCATAATTAATAAATCAAATTAAAAATATGCAGGTAGAAACTTACACGCTAAAATATAATATAAATAATTAAGTATTTTTTTCCAAGTTTGTGCAATAAATTTAAAAATTCATTTCAAACTTACAATCTACGAATACAAATAATATTGTTAAATTCTTTTTGCATGAGTTTATAAGCAGATTTGAAAATATTCTTGCGAAATACCTACCAACTATTAATCGTCAGCAGATTTTATGGTTAAATCACTTAAGAATTTGAGATAAAGAAGAAAATATATATGCTTATAAAACTTAACCATCTGTATACGAAGAATAATGATATTGTTAAAATAATTACAGCAATGAATTGAAAATAAAATATATGTATGTCAATACTTACCGTCTATAAGTCGACAAAATACAATAGTTAAGTCACTTTCGTAAGGTTTGCAAAATAATTTCCCATAAAACTTACAGACTGAAATATAAAGCATAATAATTTAGCTAAGAACTTTTCATAAAAATTTGTAGATTTAGAAATATCTTGTGAAAACTCACAATCTGTAAATTTAAGAATAAGAGTATAGTTGAGCGTTGCTTTCAAATGATATTTTAACCCATATTAAAAAAAAAATTTTTTTTTTTTTTTTTCAGAAACTTACAATCTGTAATATTAAGAGATGCACTGTTAAGTCACTTTTCGTAAAAATTTACTAAATGAATTTGGTAAAATTTCTTCCAAAAAATAAAATTCACATATACCGGCTATAGGTTGCGGTCAGTAATATAGTTTGATGCACTTAGTATGGATTTGTAAAATAAATTTACAAAACGTAATGCTTGCAAAAACTTACAATCTAGTATGTTCGATTAACAATATTTTAAAGTATTTTCAGTAAAAATTTGTTGGATTCTTGTAGAAAATTTCGTTTAAATTCTTACCAACTACAGTATTAATCAACAATCGATTGTGTAATTAAATCATGTTTCATAGAGCAAGCTAAATAAATTTGAGATATTCTTGAAAAGCTTACAAACTAAAATTTTGAAATAATATTACGGTTAGGAAATTTCGTAGAAATGTAAAAAAATTTATTAAACATATCATGCCTTTGAAACTTACCGACTATATGCAAAAATGATAATAATGTTAAGAAATTTTGCAAAATTTTACAAAATACTGTAAATTTTTCGAATATGCTTGTGAAAATTTACCGGCTACGTATAAATCGAAATTGATGGTAAAATAAAAGACTCTCCGTAAGAACTTGTATCGAATTTAGGAAATATGTTGGCACAAACTTACAGGCTGTATTATTGACAAATAATGGTTAGTTAAAGAATTTTCATAAAATTGTCAAATGAATTCAGAAATAAAGAAACTTATTGTCTGCAATATCATACGTAATTATAGCATAAACAAAGCACATTCTTCACAATATTTTGAAAAATAATTAGAAAGTTTATGCAAAAACGTACCGCCTACAGGTCATCAATTGACATGCATTAAAATACATTTCGTAAGGGCTTGCAAAATATATTTAAAAATATCGAAGGTTTACCCTCTAAAAAATTGGTAATTTGGTAAGTATTTTTTGCAAGTATTTATGAAGTAAACTCTTATATAAACTTACTGGCTATGAGACAACAATCAGATATAGTTGAAGTCAATGTGCAAATTTATGAAAAAAAAAAAAATCAGAAATATGCACATGATAGCCTACCGACTAAATTTGACAATATATAAAATGTTTAAAGTGCAAAAACATGCGAAGCAAATTTTAGAGATATATTTGAGAAAACTTACACTCTACAGGTCGATAATCGATAAAATAATTAAATCGCCTTCGTTTAAATTAGCCAAGAAAATTTAAAAAAAAAATTCTGAAAACTTACTGACTATATGTCGATAGTATAATTGTTAAGATAATTTTCACAAATTTGACGAAATAAATTTAGAGTCGATTTCATGATAACTTACTCACTATAAAATCAAAAATCGTATTATGGTTATAGCTTTTTTTTTGTAAAATATCAAATTAATTAATGTGAATCTTGAAAACTTACAGGCTACATGTTGCAAGCGATAATATTGTTGAGATCTTCGTGAGTAATTGAAAACCCGATTTAAAAATATTTTTTGGATACTTACCATCTAAAATGATAAAATAAAATATGTTTAACCATTCGGAAGAAATTTTAGAAGCATTCTTGTGAAACTTACTCTCTGTGTCGGGAAATTTATTGCATACAGTAATTGCGCCGTTATTATAACTTAGAAACAAATTTCAAAATATGCACGCAGCAACTTACTCCTTATAAATTCAATTGATATATAGTTAAGCACTTCTTGTGAGGTCTTGCAGAACCGATTTAAAGAAATCCTTACATTCTATGATATCAAGAAATAATAACTTAGTTAAAGAATTTTTTAGAAGTAAATCATCAAAAAAATTAGAAAATATGTTTTTAATTACTTACCCGCTATAAATCGACAATTACAAATATGGTTAAAGATATTTGTGGGAGTTAGAGAAACAGCTTTTAAAATATGATCGCCTTACAGTCTATAAAATAAACATTCGAAGATATAGTTTCGTGCTTTTACAAAACAGATTTAAAAATATGACTGAGAACTTACTAACTATAAAATCGACATCAACAAATAAAGTTAAAGAATTTTATAAGAGCATCTTAAATAAATTTAGAAAATTAACATTTAAAACTCACGACCTACAATATCAGAAAATAATATTATTAAAGCAGTTTTGTAAAAATTCGAGAATAATATTAAAAATAATCATATGAGAACTTACCGATTCCTATATGTTGGGAATTGATAAGCTGGTTAAAATCACTTTTATGAAATCTTCAAAGATAATCTTTTGCATGCGTATGAAACTTACTAACTATAAGTGGTAATTTGATTAAAATCTTTTTGCAAAGTATGAAAGATATGCTTTGTGTATGATCATGAAAACTTACGGACTATAAGCCGCCGATAATTATAATGTGATTAAAGTATTTCTCGCAAAATATGAAACAGATTTGTAAAATATGCTTGCAAAAACTTACAGGCTATAAGTAAATAATCGATAATATAGTTAAAACACTTTTCTTTAGAACTTTTAAATAAAATTCATGATTGTGCCAGCAAAAACTTACACACTGAAAACCGACAACAGTTGATGCGATTAATTAAAGAAACATGATTTGGAAAACGAAAATTACCGGCTATAAGTTGCGATAAGATGGTTAAAGTAAATTTGAATAACAAAACTACAAACATGCTTGTGAAAACCTACCCCCCTATAAAGTCGACAATCGATAATAAGTTTCATGCACGTTTTAATAAGAATTCACTAAGCATATATCGAAAAAAAAAAAAAAAAATGCCACGAAAACTTACGAACTATAAAATTAAGAATGTGATCTCTTTTCGTAAGAATTTGCATTAGAAATGTGGAAAATATGCTTTCGGTAACATACCTCCTATGTTTCGTCCATTAATGATATAACTTAAGAATTTTTTAAGAACTTGCAAACCAAATATATGTAGAAAAATATACTTGTAAAACTGACCTTCTATAAAGTAGACGAGGAATATCGTTAAGACATTTTGTTAACAATTTATGCCAATTCAGAATACTTGTTTATGAACTTACGTCCTACAACATCATTGAATAGTAATGCGCATAGTTAAAACATCGTAAAAATCACAGAAACAAGCTCTTAAAAAGCTTACCAGCTATAAAACAAAGTTGACAATGATATTGGAGCACTTTCAAAAGAATTTGCGAAATAAATCTGTAGAACTTGTAAATCTTACCCCCTATAAAGGAGATATGTAATCAATAAAATTTATAATCAAAGCATTTTTCATAACAATTTACAAAATATAATTCCAAAATATATGCTCACCCGCTATAAATCAATAAATATAATTCAAATATTTTCTCTTGAATAAGAAACTCAAACTTAAATATGTGTTCGTGAAAACTTTCAAACTGTGGTTTTAAGAAAAGAACCAAATTAAAGTTACAGCATTTTTTAAAAAAATTTAAGGACGTTTGGAAAATACTTTTAAAAAAACTTACGAACTGTGATATAGAAAACAATATAGGTGATGCATTTTTCTTCGGAATTTAGAAAAGATTATTAGAAATACTCAGTTAGAACTTACACCCTGCAATATCAAGAATGATTATATGTTAAAATTTTATTTTATAAACCAAATTTTAGAAATTTGCTTGTGAAGGCTTACTGGCTATAAATCGAATTAAATAGTACGATTAGGCCCTTTCTTATGAATTTGCGAAACAATTTTGCATAATCCCTTGCAAAACTTACAAGCTATAAGTCGATAATAGATAGTATGATTAGTATGCTTTCATAAAAACTTGTGAAGTTAATTTAGGAAGCACAATGACGAGAGCTCACCATCTGCAATACGTATTAAGAATACGTAATAACGTGGTTTAACTTTTTGTACGTAATTCCGTATTTGCGAAATCATGTTTATAAAATATGCTTACAGGCTTTAAGTCGAAAAAATTAAAATTAGTATGTAATGCGAATTTAGTAAAAACCCACCAACCAAATTTAGAAAATTTATGTTTGGGTAACTCACACATCAGATTGTCTATATACAGTATAATCAATTGCGCTTTAGGTGAACTTTTCTCAAGAATTGGAAAATAAATTTAGAAAATGAGCACGTGAAAACTTACGCTCTTAAGGGCGATAGTCGGTAATGGAGTTAATAAAGTTTTTTTTTAAAGAATTTTCAAAATGGGTTTATAAAATGTAATATTGATAGCTTACTCTCTAAAGAGACAAACGACAGCGTAGTCAATGAGTTTCTCGTAATAATTTTTGTGGAATAAATTTTGAAGCATATTCGTGATAACTTACTCTCTAAAAAGTTGATAACGATAAATATTAGAAACTACGGGAATTAAATATAAATTACTATGAATAAAATCATAAATCATATAGTTCAATGTAACCTAAAGGTTTTTTACTCATGGCAGGCTCAGAGTAGTGAATATTTTTATTAGAAGGGAAAAATAGCTCCTTTTATAACTTATTAAAATACAGCAATAATATAAATTACGTGCTTATTAACATTACCAGAAAAATCCTGATTTACTTAGCAGTAATGATATCAAAAAAGATACCATATGCATTATTTTTCCCCAACGAATATCCATTTTTTCGTTTGCTGTGATACATCCAATCCGAATTCGGGATTTATATTTAACGTAGTTATAAATGGTTGCACGGCAATTATTGTAATTGATAGGGATATATTATGCATATGTAATGGTTTTCTTGCTCTATAAGATAAAATTGACATCAATTTGTATATAAATGTCAATAGATCACAATTTTTAACAATTTCACATCGCGCAACCACCAGTGCAGCGTTTTAGTTTGACGTGTACAATGCGAGATGCCAAGGATACATTATTGTATTGTATTATGTTATATAAAGTTATTCAAAACATTTGAATTCTTTTGGATAGAAATTTGTCGATACAATATAAGGAAAAAAGTGAGCTATTTTTTTTTTAATATTTTAAAGTATCCCAATGTACTGTATATACAGTATATTGGATCAGTATAACAGGTTGAAAAATGCGTGAGAAATCCGATCTTTATTCAACAATAAACTAGTCTAAATTTTCCGCATAAATGTTCTTTAAGGAAGAAACATAGAAAGCATCAGTGACTTTATTATAGGGTATGAAAAATATCGATCGCAATAATTTTAAATTGAAGGAAAAATGAAACCAATTGGATTTGTTAAATGTAAAATGCACCTATGGCGTAATTTATATGTAGTTAATATGTTAGTACACATTCGTGATTTTTTATTTTAACCCGAAGCCGCCTTAGAGATCATCTCACTCAGTTACGATGTTAATTGATTTCTAACTTGGAGGAATTGGAATACTTTTTGTGTTTCCAGCTCAATCTCTAATATCGTCAGTCAGATGCACTTATCTCATTTTAAACATGATTACTTGTCTAACTTCACATAAAGCTAACTAATAATAAGGCCGAGAGAACCGTTCCAGGATGAAATCAGATTATCATGAATGTAAAGTCTACCATCGCACTCTAAACATAGCGATATGCTGTGTAGTGAATGCATTTTTTTTTTTTTTTTTAATGAAATAGTACCATGTAATCGACCAATTGAAGGTTTTCATCCTTTTCTTGCTTATGTGATGCTTGAGAAGATAACGACTTTACGCGAATTACAGATTACGTACTATCATAAATTAAAATACGTATTGCACATTGAGCATGTGCATCACGTGCAAAATAATATGCGATTGTAAAAGGTTAATTGCTAATGATTTATGAAACAGAAAGCCTTTCAAACTATTAAATGAAAACAAGTCATGCATGATCTAATAAGGCGTCCCTTAAACCTGGCAAATAGTTTATCCTTTGTCAATGGTTGGTGACACACATATTCCTATTAATTTATAACTGAATGTAATTTAATCTAAGAAAACTAGTTTGATTATTGCCTCTTTATACAGTACTACGTGCTGTATACGCGCGAATTTTACCTTTTCAAATACATATCTTTGCATACGTATTACCATTAAATTTGTAACACTGTACACATGATTGCATCTGGATGCAAACAATAACATCACATTTGTCGGTATTTAATTAATACTATGCACAGACAAAACTAGACATGCAACTTTATGGAAATTGACAATAGAGACTGACATTTATGGATATTTGAGGCGTTAAATATGTAAAATTGTTGATGTGAATTTATGGAAATTGATGATAGTAATGATATTTATTGGTAGAGGCGTTAAACATGCATACGGTAATATACATGAAAATTGTCAATACTGTACGTAGTAAAAGAGAGATTAAATTCACGGATAGAGGCGTAAAACGCAAATACCTGTTTATTAAACTTTATGGAAATTTACAATGGTAATAGAGGCGTTAGAAAAACATGTACCTGTTGCTATACATATTTTAATTTTTGAGAAAAAACACCGCCATCTCGAAAATACTTATCAGTACACGAAATAAAAATTTGAACTTTATGAAAAGTGAAAAGTGCAATTCACTTTTAAAATAACAGTTTAATGTTTTCGTTTTGCACGAAATGTGTCATTAATTAATGGACAGTCGGTTTTCACAAATTCTCGGTTTAAAGACACGTAACTAATTATATTATGTTCTTACTAAATAAAAAGGCATCGAATACTAAATTTCCGCTTCATTAAAGCTATCGTTATATAATATCGCAAGAATGGTGGTCAGTGATAAATAGGATGGTGGTATTAATGTACCATCCTGTTAACCAAAATATTAATCATTCTTAGTTGTATTACTGTTATGAACCAAAAAAAAAGTGTATGTAAATTTTTAATAAAATTTTAATTATGTAAAAAGTTGCTTATAATACTTTAATAGTATTAAAGTTATATTTTGTTATTTAATATATTTATATGTCAGCTAAATAATCCGGAACTATATGTTATAATTATGAAATTTCACTAGAAAACAATGCATATGCAGCTGTATGTATGCTGCTTAACTATGTACGGAGAACACCCCCGTGTCTTTATTTTTGGCAAAAAATCTAGACATGTAACAGGTCAAATACATATAAATTCAGGGCACAACACATGAATTAGCACGAGACCTAACTGGTCACACTCAAAAAAATTTTTTTTTTCTTCGTAGACAAATTTATTACCATAAATCTTATGAAGAAAAGGACGCGAACAATAAAAATGAACAAAAAAGTTCAAAGCTGGGATGAGAGACTTTTGTCGACCATTAGAGTTCTTTAGTCTCATCAATATTTGACTTTTTATTTGCTTTTGTATAAAAAACATAATGAGACCAGCGAATTTTCATTTATTCAATATCTTATAGTATACGTAGCTTGTGGTCTTTTAAATATTACCGACATGCGCCGGGTGATTCGCTGGTCTAAACCGTGGTGAAGACGGCAATAAGAGCAATGGAAATAACAACAATAATGACAATAATAATGACAGTGCCAATAATAATGTCAATAATAACAATAAAGACCATGAAAATAAAGATCATGATAATGAAATGATATCAGTGGTCTGGTATCGGGAATCACTTGCACCTTATTATATACAGTATCGTTTATATTTTTTTCCATAGGTATTACTCGCGGCTTCTATGATGTAAACGATTATTTATTTGTTTTAGTAACTATATTGGCGATGTTCATATATACATTTATAAGATTTCTTGCTAGTTGTTTGTTATTATTTGAACGAGGCGGAAGAAAAAGTTCAAAAAACATGAGAGATACAATTTTACTCGCAAATGATATAATGTCAATGTTAATATTAGTACCCAAAACTAACTGGATAAACGTTTTCTATATCTAGCAACCGTAGCAATCACACTATTGTTAACTTTTTAGATTTGTGTATTTCTTTAGCATTAAAGGGATAATGTTGACGAGTAGTTAAATAAATTGTGTTACAATAGCAATTTTTTTATTTATTTTGACCAAACTTTATTTTTTTTCGTAAATCACGTATTATAAATTGCTAATCTAATTTGATTTGTAATGTCGCGCCAAATTATGATCTAAGAATTCACCGTCAAATTCACGTGACAAATAGTGTAAAGAATATTTTTATTGAATCTAATTTCTAGCACGTCTCTTGATTTGACGATAAAATACCTTGTTGTTTCTATTTGGAAATTTTTTTAGAAAAACTAGGGCTATGTATTTTTTTTTTCCGAAAAATAAGTTACATGTTTAGTTATAGTGCGGTGAAAATACTCAGTCGAAGTATAAAGTAACCCCCGGTTTACATGTATTACTAGGCCAATAAGTACAGTGGCCTTCGTAAACTGGCATTGAAAATCTCTGATTATGCAAATGAATGATAAGTACATAATTATACAATGTTTCTTCTGTTAAAGGTTGATAATGCTGCGTATTTTTCATGGGTATTGTAATAGAAAAGGCAATGAGATTAACGAAAGAGTCATCAGGTTATATCGAATGTATGTACACTCACCTGCCAAAAGTATCCGATCACATGTTGATCATCGCGATTTTTAAAATTTAAAGCTGATTTTTGTTTTATTATTATTAAAGAATTTACTAAATAACTTTTAAAAAAATTTATACTAATGTGTTCACAAAGGCTGAATTTTTTATTAATACTATTAATATTTTTTTTGGATTTCCGTTACTATCTATTACATCCTGAATTTTTCTTCACATACTTTTTATTAAATTTTATAAATTTTCTAATTCCATTTTTTTTTTTTTTTGAATGCTGGCTCAGCCTTGTTTTATTTGTATTTATGTAGTATTATTACATAGAATTTTTCTAGGATATACTACCAGTCTACTACCAAACAAAACTCAATAAAGATAACCTCTTTTAGGAGGAACACACCTTGCAGCTTGTTGCCATCTCTTTAGTGGGAGTTAGGGATCACAATGGATCGAATCAAATCAGATTTTAAGTAAATCTGATCTGAATCCAATCGGATCAGTTTTTATTTGATCTAATCTGTATTAAACAGATTTATTTTTATTTGATCTGTATCTGTTTAGTCAATCTGATATTTTTTAATCGTGTTTTTATTATTATTATTATTATTATTATTATTATTATTATCATTATCATTATTTATTTATTTATTTATTTATTATTCCCTATCTAATGTTTACTTGTCATATTTAAGTTTTATATATAAACATTTAGTTAATATTTTACATTTTAATATTTATAATTTATTGCTATTCATGATCATTTTCTTTTAAATTAAAATATACACCTGTATAATTTAAATCTTCTGCAGTGCTACTACTGCCTTGGTTTTTTTTTATCAATTCTTCCAGTGCTAGCAAAGTAAGGGGATCTTATTGCAATTGCTCTTGCCAATACTTTATATGTTTTTCTTTTTTGATACCTTCTTTTCATTTTTTAATTGTTGTTACTGTTTTTTTTGTTAGGTTTTATGATAAATCACTAGTTACACCTTCTTTCAGCAAAATAGTTATGCCATATAACTCTTTTTCTAGTCACCAAAAAGAGTATTACCTTGTATAAAAATTTAAATAAAAACTTAGTATTTTATATTCCAAACTTTTTTAACATTTTTATAAAAATACCTGTCATCTCTACTTTTATTCCCCATTTAGTCATATAAAAGTTGCCTCCATTGAAATCCCCTTCTTGGTAAGTTAATTCTGAATCACTTTCAGAGCAAATTTCTTTCAGACAGCTAGCTACAATTCTATAGTCCAGGAAATTTGTATCAGCATAGACAAATTTGCTATATCTCCAGGAAGCATGTGCTTTACAGAGACCCAAGAGGTAGTTAAGTTTAATTTCTTTATTGTTGTAAAAAACTTGGATACCTTTTTTGACTGCTCTATACTTGTTTACATCTAATCTTGGGAGCCCATGCTCAGCAATTTTTTGCTGCATACTCGAAGTCATATCAGCAGAAAAAATACCTATTGCATAGTTAATCAGGAGGCTATTTATTGTGACAATTTTTTCTTTATCCAGATACTGCTGGCTTGTTCTTTGTAACTCTTTCATATATTAAAAACATATGTAAAAATTCCACATTCTCTTGTTGACAGATATCTAAAACTTGTTGTCAGTACTGCTCAAGTATAAAATTAAACATATATAAAATTTATATATCCAGCAGCTGCCAATGCTCCTTGATTAAGTTTTAATATACTATTGGATTGAGCATAGTTGTAACATTTTCAGCACTGTACCTTGCATGATATTTAAAATCTCAGGTCCAATCTAATTACGATATATAACAAGCATCACCTTGTCTGAATCTTTGCCATGAATTATAATTTCCTCATTTTTTTTTATTATATTTGGCAGACAAGAAGTATCATCAATGGCTTGTATATGTGAAAGCAACAGATTTACTTTTTTGTACATCCACTTTCCTTTAATTTTTTTTATTATATCTAGACAAGACTCAAGAAATATCATTTTTACTTTGTGAACATCAGCAAAGTGTTTTTGTATCATCAGGTTCTTCCTTACCTAAAATTTAAAAGTGTTAACTTGATTTTTTATTATAAAACTTTTTGAACTTACAAAATTTTTATGTGTTTTTATTCTATTTTTTTTTTAATTTGTTAATATCTGCTTTCAAAGCAGTTGCAGTATCTACATTATCAGCATGGCAAAATCTCAGGAACCTCACAAATTCTCTTCATCAATTTCCCTAATTTTGTATTACCATTAATAAAATATAAACACAAGTACATATACTTCGATATATTTATATTTGAAAAAGAATCAATATTAGGATCAGACACAGCCAGGCGAACACTTGTTATTTTGGTGGAAGAACTTTGCAAGTATGCAACATACTCCTCAGGGTTATTATTTTTAAATAACACAAGAAAATGCAGTGCAGCAGTATAAATTTCTTTATATATTTAAAAAACAGATATTAGCTATATATATATATATACAACTTGCCAGTTCAATAGAGAACTGATCCTAGTTGCAAGTTAAATTATCAACAATCCAACTTGAAACCCACAAATGCCTGCTTAAATGTTAGATAGCCCTGCTTTAGTCCAGGATTTCACCAGAGGCAGTAGCTGCAATATAGCAGATTTAAGCTTATCTAGCATTTTATTGATAAAATATAATATATTAGTCTAGAGTTTTCCACTGGAGGAAATATCGAACTTTATCGATAGTAACTAATCACACTTTTACAAAGGCCAGCCTACAAGTATTAGTCCAGGGTTTCTCACTGGAGACAACTTTATAGACTTGCCAGGTAAAAGGCTCTTTGGTTTTTGTTCTCCCCCCTTGATAGATTTACTCAATATTAGCTACAATCTGTTTCTGTTTTTTTAAGACATGCATCATATTACCTATACTAGTGTTTTTGAAATAAATATAAAAGTTCCAGTAGCAACAAAATACCAGTGCCTTGTACTTACTTGGCTGTAAATATGGTAGGAACAGGGAATTGATATAAAGGTTTGGTTGATAGTTGAGGTGCCAGATTATTAGTCAATAAAAGATGCCAGTTAAAGTAATTAAAAAAGGTGCCAATTTATTTAGTTGAAAAAAAAAGAACTGGGTATACAGTTGCAGTAAAGCAAAGGTAGTTAATGTAATAGCTATAAAAACATTAACAAGTGATAAAAATATATCTTGATTGTAGTTGTATAGTGGCAGGCAGCTGTATATATTTAAATAAAATCGATTGTTTAGCCAATATATAAAGATATGCATACATTTTCTTGAGAACTAGCAAGAAACAGGAAAAAAACATTTGCAGGTAAAAAAAAAATTTTCTAGGCAAGATACCTGACAACAGGGATGGTAAAGTAATAAAAGTAAATGGAAACAAAATAAAAAATTGACAAAAAAATCAGAAAAAGTTTTTTTTTTATTTATTGTCCAATCACGTTTTTCTACCATAGATCATTCTTACAGTATATCAATAGAATTTAACAATTGTTGTCTATCCAAACAATTACACCAACTTACATCAATTGGCATATACCAGTATTATATTGGATGCTATAGCAGTATTGTTATATAAGTGCTGCAACATACAGGTTGCTTGTTTCATTAAAAAATTTTTTTATCTTAGAAAAAGTCAAAACAATAAAGATAGTTCTGATAATAAATTAAACAATACAATAAAAAAAATAAAATTTAAATTAAATCACTATCATTCCTTACCAAAGATCCTTTCTATCATAAACTCAAGCACATGTATGCCCTGATTGTTTTGACTAATAGATATTTTTTTTATCAATTATTAAATTTTTGCTTGCTGAAAAGACTTGTTTCAATGGAACACTTATTGCAGATGCTGCCAAACAATCACATGCCATAAGTGCTAAATATGGAAATTGATGTTTATACATTTTTCACCACTCTAATATATTGATTTTGTAATTCATCTAGTTTTTCTATATAATATTACTTAAACAGCTTCGAACTAATTGTCCCTTGGATATCTTTGCTTCTATCTGATATAATATTTTCTATGCCATACTTCTTGTATTTTTGAAAAGCTTCTAAAAAACTTTAAAATTGCAACGTACTTAATATTTATTTTATTATATTTAATAAAATATAAAAATATACTTACCTTTCTTTAATTTCACTGACCATTTCTTC
>CAJVPT010000139.1:0-40396 GCA_910592055.1 Acaulospora colombiana
TCACATTTGAAATGATCTATTTTAATGTGTCTTTTATTGTTACCTAGAATCAACTTTCCCCAAACAAGTTGTTGCTATTGATTGTAGCTTTTGGTAAGCATCCAAAGTTTTTGCCTTTTATCAAGGTTAAGATTGAGTACTGAATATTCTGGACTCCATTTTAACCAATCTTCTTTTCAAGTTCTTGTGAGCTGTCCTAGTTTATTTCCTTGTATTTTCCTTGTTATTAACAAGTACCATTCTAAAATGGGACCCTTACTTATCTTTTGTAAGAGTTGAAGTGAAGTATTCACCAGTTCAATACTTCTCTTGTTTCATAGTTGATAAGTCGATCCATGTACATCAACTTATTGTGTTTAAGTGATGGGATGGCTTTACTGTATTCATTTGTTGACAAATGATCTTTAATTAAACTATTTCCGATACTCCAAATAAAAACATCATTTCACTTCCAACTATGAAAAGTTATCTCCATATCTTTGGTCAATTTCAGTACTTGTAATGTAAAGTTACTCCTTCCTGAAAGATGGTTTAATAAGTTACATATAAGCAGGTTGAGAGGTTTCCAGTACTTAATCTGTGATTGCTTTAACCTGATAATTGTTGTAATTCCAGCTAGCCCTAAATTATTTAATCTATTACATAATCCTATTATTTGACTTTCTTTTGTAATATCCAAACACTCTTTAAATTGTAAATCCTGGGATGATATACTACACTATTAGGTATGGATCGATATAGTGTGGCCTTATTTTTGAACAGCTTTCTATATGCCATTGTCAGGACATTACACATTTGCCGGGATAGTACACTATACTGCATTCTGAATTCAATTCTAGGTGTTAAGACTTTATTCAGAATATAAAGTGCTTGTTTGTCTATTAACTTTTTGTTTTTTAGGGACTTGATAACCATGTTGATTTCTTTAAGCATCTGTTCTTTGAGCTCAATAGACGATTTCTGGTTACCAGTCCAGATTCCTAAAAATCTTGTCTGTTTAGCTCTATTCAATTCTCTAACTACTTCTCTATCAACCCCTGCTTTAACCTTTTCTGGATATTGGTTGGAATTATTAATAGTAATTAATACTGATTTGCTACTATTAATCTGTGAATAATTTGCCCTGTAAAAGATTCTTGCTTCTTCTAGAATCTTTTTCATATACTCTTTGGATCTTGCTATCCATGTTGTATCATCCATAAATGTGATTGCTACATACCTTGACTCTAGCTTTCTTTTAGTGTTTCCCTTTAAATTCGGATCCCAAGTCACTGACATTTTATAGCCTTTTGTTTTATCATTCTGAATTTTACACAATAAAGGGTCATAGAATATCCTCCACATTAATGGTAAAATAGTTTCTCCTTGATCAATCCCATTTCCTGCTGTGATTACTTTAGTTAGATCTTTCTCAAATATAACCCTAAATTCTCAATTTCGAAATAAACTTATTATGATTTGAATAAAGCCTTCTAGTATCTTGATTCTATACATCACCTTAATTAACATATTTAGGCTAATAGTATCATATGATTTTGCTGTGTCTTAGAAAAGTATCCATAACTCCTTTTTATTTTCTCTTGCCTCCTTATAAATATTATTGAAAATTTGAATTGGTTCTCTATACTTTCTCCTGATAATTTTGCATAATTAGGTCCTCTTAAGATATTATTGGTCTTGCGGATATTTTCTAATCTGTTTGTAAGGATTTTGATAAAGCATTTTTGTGTGACCTCCAGCAATACTATTGGTCTGGTGTTGAGGAGTTCACATCCCATGGTTTTGGTTTTGCTATGGGGTATATATGACTTTGCTTCCATCCAATTGGAGTAACTTTCCACCTTAGAAAGCAGTTAAGCATCTTTCTAAGATATTCCTTTCCTTCTTGACCCAGTCTTTTTAGCATTTCGTAACTGATTTGTGATCTCCCTGGGGCTTTGTTATTGGGAAGTCCTTGAAGTGTTTCATATAATTCTTCTTGAGAGATTGGCTCCAGTAGATCTTTATATCACCTTTTATTAATATAGTCTTTAGGATTGTATTTTTCTTTCTAATCTTCTGTAAGGCTGTCAAAATTGGCATTTCGTTTTTTGAATGCCTCATGATAATATCTTCTTATTTTTCTTTCGATTTCTTCATTCTTAGTAGTTATATATTCTTTTTCACCATCTTTGACCTTGATCCTATCCAGTGTTATTTTGACTCGCTTTCTGTCAATCAAGAAGTTTACCATTCTCCTTTGATTGCTACATAGATCATCACATCTCTGTTCTAAGGCTCTTTTGATAGCATCCCTTGTTTTTTTTGCCTCTGTATTCTGACAAGCGAGTTTTAGACCTTCTATTGCATCCTGTACATCTTTTTTTAATAGTTTTCATGGAATTTGAGAAATACTATATTGAATACAATAGTTTTTGATCTGGTGATTAGGACTGAAGGTAGTGTTGTGTTTCCTAATTGCTATGCTAAGGGCTTGCAATTTGATTGGATCATATGTACTTTCTGCCTTCTTAAAGAGTGTGAATAGTTGAAGAACCCTTCGATACTTGATGAATTCTGGTCCATGCTTATAATATTTGACTTGGGAAGCAACTAGCTTCTTAATCTTAAGCTTGTTATATACTGCCTTGCATATTTGTTCTTCAAATGTTTTCCAGATCTTGTTTGCTTGAGCTTCTCTTTCACCATTTTCAGGTTCTTCTTTAAGCAGTGGATCCATTGTCATTCTGAGTTTATAATTCAGGCTTTTACTGAATGCCTTTCACTGTTCAGGTGTTGATCCCTTTATATCAATTCTTTGTTTACTCTTTGTGGAAAACTTGTTTTGGATATCTCTAGTAAAGAGGTTGGCATTATGCAATGTTAGAACAAGCATAGTATAATCACTTCCTGTTGTTTCCTCCATACTTTGGTTGTCGAATCTGAGTATTATATAGTTTATAAAGCTTTGAGATATCCATATATAGTCAATCCGACTACTGCTAGTAGCATCCTATCTTGTTGGAGTCTTATCTTTTCCTTCCCATATAGCCTATATATCAAGGAAGAACTATTTATCTAAAAAGTTGAATAGCGGAATTTCTAGGTATCAAGATGGTTTAAATTTAGCTCTAGATATTGATACTCTATCTTCTGCAGGATTGTATGTGGCATTAAAATCACCCATTACTATTATATGAAAGCCTTGTCTATTTTTTTCTTTAATGAAGCTTTGTACTCTCTTCTGCACCTTCATGCTTCTTCATTTGTCTGAGGGAATATAGATCTGGATGATACATATCTTGTTCCGTTTCATGAGCATATTAATTGCTATTATGTATTCTTCTGCCTCTTCTACTGAAGCTATTTTTTTTTCCAGATCTTTTCTTATCAAGAGGCTAACTCCTGTACCATATAGAGTGTCTTTATTAGTACTATGAAAATACTTGAAGGTCGTTTGCTTCTGAAAGACCTATTTTGCTTTTGCATTGGTTAGTTTTGTTTCACATAGTTCCATTATTCCAATACCTTGTTCCTATATTATGTGTCCCTATTCTAATTATTCTTTTTTGTATATCTTCCTCTTTTGTTTTTTCTACCAATTGATCCTCTTTATTTTTTTCTAGAAATTTATTCTTTTCTATTTGCAGGAAAGTATCAAGATCTTGATCACTCTATTGCTTCTTACTATTGTTCTTTTCAATTTGTCATACTTTATCCTTGTTTTGTGTTTTTGACTTAGAAATGGTGGGTTGACATTTCCTTTCTTTCTGTGATTGAACTGGTGCGCTCTTTTTAGGAGCAGTTAGCCCTCCTTTTAAGTGGGCCTTTCTCTAGTTTGTCTAGACGTTTACTAAGCTTCTCTAATATTTTGCTTAGCTGGGCTACCTCTGACTCTTGCTTTACAGTTGATCTTTGGCTTCTTGTTTTCTGTCTTGTTGTTTGCCTTTGATGTTGCCTGATATTCAAAGCTTCATCATCTGCTTCTGATAAATATTGTGAAGCCTGGTGTGGAACTTGATTTGCTTCCTGATATCTTTACCTCCCTAGTGGCTCCCTATTGCTACCAGTTACTAGTGATATAGACCTTATTGTATTTCTCTTGTTTTCTGACTGACAATTGTTTCTTCTAGTCTTACTGCCGGTATTGCTTCTTTTTCAGTTGCCATGATATCTTTATTACTTTCTCTGTTTTCACTTGCTCTATTCTGGCTTCTACAATCTTGTTCCCTTGCTTCTTTAATCATTATATGTGCATCACCTAACCTGGCCAGATTGGCTGATACCTTGTGATAATAATGATTCTTTGCACTCTATTCTAGCCCTTGATTTTCGATCTTTATTTGATGCTGGAGTGACTTTCTTAGATCTTTTTTATTCTCAAAGTACACTACTGCATAGTTTTTTGATACCAAAGCGATCTTGTTTTTTGGTATATAAAAGGCCTTAGCTTTCATATAGTTTAAAGCTTCTTCTATAGATTTTGTAGATAATTTATCAACTCCATAAAGTCTCAAGGAGTATCTCTTTCTTTCTTTTAGAATTTGAGTGATTTCTTGATCATTTTGTTCCTTGTGAGCTATCACAGATTGTACTTGATTGGATTTTATCTTGATTATCCATTCCTTATTCAAGTTGATGTATTCTCAGTATACATAAAGGTGAACTTTGAACTGTTTTTGGTGAAAAGATGTTCTATATTCATGAATATTGATAATTTTTCCAAATTCTTCCATTGTTTGTCTAATCACATGTTTGCCAAGCTTGTGATCTGTATCTACCAATGTAATATATTTTAATTGATTTTTAGCTGATGAAAAACTTTCTGGCTTAAAAAACTTTTTGTTTTGAGCATATCTTTAAAAGGCTGGATGTGTATTCATATTTTTATCCATTCTTCTAAGTGTAAAGTTCTCAACTTCTTTTTTGTTAACAGCCTCCAGACATCTTGCTGCATCTTCTTCTTCATCAAAGTCAAATGTAATCCAATGGTTGCCATTAATAAATTCCATTCTGAAGGGATTCATTCGCTTAGGTATTTTAAGAGCTTCTTTGAGATATGTAATTCCCTCTTCTCTATTTTCTCCTGGCAACATGGCTTGGAGTACCCCCACCTTGATTGATCCCTATTGTTTTATGAAGAATGGATTTACTGTTGTCCCTTGAACCCTGTTTCTTATATTATAAGACATGTTGTCTATAATACAGCTTTCCTGTACAGTTTATTTTAACACTTCCATTTCTATTTGTTCCATTACTTCTCTATTCTCCATTATGACTTCTTTAATGAAGTGCAATTCTTCAAGTTCTGTAGAAGTTGGTTGAACTTCTATTGAAGTGCTTTCTGTCATAGACACTTCAACTTAATTAGAGCTTGATTTCTGTGTTACTGGTTTGCTTGTCAACATGTTATACACCTTTTCTTCTAACATAAGTGCTTCCAAATCTTTCTTTTTACCTTGTTCCTTTTTCCAGAGAGTGAGAATATATTGCCGCAACATACATTCTTTTGTAATCACCAATGGATCTATTATCAATAGATTGACAATAATATTATCTAAAATCGAGGGAACATGTATTGCCTCAGTAGGGATATAGAGTTGATTGGTTGCTGTTGGTCTCAGCTCATATTGTATTATTCTTGTTTCCCAAAATACTTGCTGAGGATCTTGATGAGAAGCTATCTTTTCCAATACTTTCAATAACACCTTTTCTCTTCTTTCTAAGATTCTGATTATTGTTTGTTCTTTCGTTAATATATTGTCACGTGATATATATAAAAGATTTTTAATATGTGTTGTTATTATATAAGTATCTTTTTAAACATGTGATTGGATAAATACTATTGTTTATTATTTTTCCATTTGGCATATATAGCAATAAGTTGCTATATTGGTATTAATAAGTCTATGACACGTGGCTTATATGTGTTCACACGTCTGGTATTTGTTTGTTAACATGTAACTGCCTGTGATCAATTGTTGATCTTGCTTTTAGATAACATGTGTTGGTTGATCACACACATTCTAATTTGTTGATCTGTCGTGTCCTATTGTTTTGTTATAGGTTGATCAGCTTGCTTTGATATACATCAACTAGGTAAAAAGTTAATGTGTTTGTGCTCACGTAATGTGAATTAATTGATCTGGAGTTGTTGTGTTGTTGTGATCCTTTTAGCTGTTTGACTAAAGAGACTTGAACGTCCTCCTGGGTTTCAGTTAGCTTTGAGGTTGTACTGATTTATCAGTTTAATCTATTGCTTCTAAGACTTTTCTTAGTGCCTAGAAATGTGTTAACCTGCACTAGCCTGACTAAGAGCTTTGTGGAGTTGAGGTTAGGTCTCAAGAAGCCTACTGTGAATCAGCTTGTTTTTGCTTTTTCTTCTTTCTAAAAACAAAAAATGATCTAGAGATTTTTGTCTTTTAGGCTAAATGAAACTTTTTTCTTGTTGTTATCATGTAAATTTTGTACCTAGAAGTGTATAATTATATTTTCTAAGGCTTTTTCTTGTGTGGAAGAGTTTTTGTAAGTTTTTTCAAGAAAATTACCAAAAAAAGAAAATTTTTTGAAAAAATGTGGATCAGCGGAAAGAGATAGTTTAGCTATCAAGTTTATTATTTATAGGTTATTACTATAAATATATAAGTATATTATTAAATATATATATACAGTATATTATTAAACTTAATTGATAAAAAAAACTCTTTCTCTGATTCTTAAAATTTTAAAAAAATTTCTTTTATAGTAATTTTCAAAAGAAAAAACTTTCTTTCAAGAAACAACCTCAAGGTGAGATAACAACAGTAACAACTCCCTTCCATATAATATATACTTGACTCCTGATAACAAAAAAATGATAATGCTAGTCAGCAATAACATTTTTATACTTTTGTTTTACTTAAGAAAGAAGAAAAAGCAAGGACAAACTGATTTACAGTAGGCTTTTTGAGATTCAATATCAACTTCACAAAGCTTTTAGCCAGGCCAGTGCAGATTAATACCTTTCTAGACACTAAGAAAAATTTCAGAAGCAATAATTCAAACTAACAAATTAATTCAAAGTCAGAGCTCAAAAAACCTAGAAAAATGTTCAAATTTCTTGGATCAAACAGTAAAGATTAATAGTAAACAATCATAACAACTGATCTATTAACTCACGGCATGTGAATATTAATATATAAAAGTGAATATAGTTAGGTCGTAACAAAACAACAATCCAAAACACATCAATATATCATAAAAAAATAACATGTGTCAATCTAACTATATTATGAACAATAACCAAGTAATATATATATAGATAAATAGGATCACTACATAAGACAGAAACATGTAGAGAAACAATATATTAGTACTGATTATCTAATTATATAACTAATATATAGTACCTTATTTATAGATTATCATAAAGAAAAACAACAAAATATAAAAACAACTTAATACATATAATAGTTTATTCACCTTATATAACAACATGACCCCCAAAAAGCAAAACATTATTAAAATTTTTGAAAAACACGAGAAAGAAATTTTTAGAATATTAGGGAATATCATCACTAGCTATAATCTTCAACAAGAACTATGAAAAACAAAAATGTTTCAACATAAGCTAAGGCACAAAACAGAAGACTAACCACATATCCCAATAGAAGCAATCCATATAACCTCAATATTAGATAGCATTTTAGCCACTCTATTAAATATAGATCTTGAAATCTTGGCAAAAGAATAGATGTTAAGAAAATATATTCTCACTCTGTGTGAAAAAAGATAAGACAAGAAATAATATCTTGAAGCTTTTATGCTTGAAGAAAAGATATATAACATGTTAACAAATAAGACAGGAAATTATATCTCAAGTCATAATATAAAAGAATTCAGGAGAACAGATAATATTCCAATAGATATTCAATCAACTTCTATAGAAACTGAGAAAATCCAGCCAATTAAAGAAGTTGAAATGAAAGACTGGAGTATAATAAAGTTGATAGAAGCAAAAACAATCAAGAAAACAGTTCAAGGAACCTGTATTACAGAAAATGTCTCTTACAATACATGCAATAAAATACAAGGTTCTACAGTTAATCTCTACTTTATTAAACAAACAGGTATAATCAAATTGGTAGTGCTTCAAGCTATATTGCCAAGAGACAACAAAGAAGAAAAAATCAAATATCTCAAGAAAACTCTAAGTATTTTCAAAAGACAGAACTTTTTCAAGACTGAATTCATCAATAGCAATCACTGGATCACTTTTGATATTGATAAAAAGGAGGATACAGTATGATGTTTAGAATCAATTAATAAAAAGAAGATGAAAACTTCACTATCAAAAAAATGGATTAAGATAGAAGCACATATTCAATCTTTTAAAGATATACTCTTAACAAAAGATTCTTCAAGTTAGAAAACTTTTCTTAAACAAAAAACTGATCAAAGTATATTATATTGATGAATATAGAACATAAATATAATAAACAATCAATCAAGAAGGCAATAAAAAAATATGAAGAAATAGTCAATATTCATAAATCATATGACTTTTCACCAAAAAAGATGATTCATAATTTATCTCTTCACATATTGTGAGCATGCCAAATTGAAACAATATTGGGTACTCAAAATTAAAACCAATTAAATAAAATCAATAATAGTTTAAAAAGAATTGGATAATCAAGAAGTAACCCAAATATTTTAAAAAAAATGTCACTCCTTAAGACTATATGGAATTAGAGGAAAATCTATAGAATTGATTTCTGAATCACTTAGACAAAAGCAAAAGCTTCTTATATATTAAGAAATAAGATTAATCTAATATCAAAAGATTATGCAGTAATATACTTTAAAAATAAGAAAAATTTAAAAGAGGCATTTTAACAACAAATTATAATTGAGAATCAAAGACTAGTATAAAATGCAAAAAACCACTATCAAATCAACATAGAATGTCTATTGACTCAAACAATTTATACAAATCAAATATTTTGGATGATCTTACTGAAAAAGAAGAAAAACAGAGATGCAATAGTCATAAAAAGAAAACAGATAATTACATTAAGATGGAATACCAGAAAATGGCAACAACAGATATTAGGAATAGTAGAAATTATCATATAAAAACTAATAGACATCTATCAAAATCAGATCCATCAGTTACTGGTAGCAATAATGAATCTTTAAAAAGAAGAAAGAGTTATACTTCATATAGAGAGACACAAAGTCAAGGAGAAAAAGAAAACAGTAGCATCAATAATAGACAACAAAAGAAACATATAACAAGTTGTAAGAATAGAAGCCTCTGATCAAATCCAAGCTAGGAATCTAAAGTATTTCAATTATGTAAATTAATTGAAAAACTTGGAAAAAGAGTAGATAAACTGGAAAAAGGCTTACTTAAATGAAGGACCAACTATTTCTAAAAGGAGTACCAGTTCAATCACAAAAGGATAGAGAATACTTGTTCAATATTTCCAATATTCAAACAACTAACAAGAGCAAAGCATAATAAAAGAAGCAAATTAGTTCTGGGAATTAACAGTATAATCAAGATCTTGAAGCTTTTCTCCAGATAGAAAAAACTGAATTCATAAATAAAAAAATATCAATAGAAAAAAAAAAACAAGAAGATATAGATATAAAAAAGAAAGTAATAAGAATTGGAATACACAATGTCAAAGGTATTACCAATAAAACAAATCAACATAACCTTATAGAAGAAATACTAGAGCAAGGTATTGGAATTATGGTTTTATGTGAAACAAAGCTAATCAAAGCAAAGTTAAAGTTGGCTTTTCAAAATCAAGTAATGCATAAGCACTTCTACAGTGCCAACAAAAATACCTCCTATAGAGTAGGAATTAGCTTATTGATAAAAAAGAATCTGAAAAAAAAAATAGTATCAGTAAAAGAGGCAGAAGAATATATGATAGTAGTTAACATGCTTATAAGAAGAAATAAGATATACTGTATATCATCCAGATTTATATCCCCTCTGATAAACAATGAAGTAATAAAGTACAAGAGAAAGTACAAAACTTTATCAAAAAAAAGTATAGATATAATTTTCATATAATAATTATAGGAAATTTCAATATTATATATAACTTAGCAGAAGATAGAGCATTAACTTTCAGAACAACATTTAAACTATCTTGATACCCAAAAATCCAACTGTTCAATTCTTTAGATAACTAAGCTTTTATAGATATACAAGCAGTATGCAAAGGAAAGAACAAAACTCCAATAAGGGATACTACTAGCAGTAGCTGGATAGATTTTATATGAATATTCCAGAGCCTTACAAAATTTCCATTATTACATTTTGACAATCAAAATATGAAAGAAATTACTAGTAGTAATTATATAATATTCATAATAATATTATATTTGACAACCTTTTTACAAAAGATATTATTAATCAATTCATTATAAAGAATAAAAGAAAAATTGATATTAAAGAATTAATAGCAAAACAATATCAAGCATTTAAGAAAAGTGTAAATCATAAGTTTAGAATAATACTGGAACCTTTGCTAAAATAAGAATTAGAAGAAAGTAGAAAAGAAACTTATGCGAATGTAATATGAAAAGTTTTCAAAGAACAAATATGTAAGGTAGTACACAATAAATTGGCAAGTAAGAAGATATCCACTGTTCAAGAAAAATATTACAAGCATGGTTCAGAATATATCAAATATAGATAAGCTCTTCAACTAAAAAAACTTCTTAAAAAAGCACAAATCTTATAAGAATCAAGCAAGCTACAGGCCTTCAGTGTAGCTATTAAGAAACACAATACAGTATACAATTCCAATCATCAAATTGAAAACAATTTTATTTAACATAGAATTCCAAATATACCATGGACACTTTTGGAAAAAGAAATAAGTGATACAAAAAAAGGCTTAAAACTAATCTGCCAAAATACAGAGGCAAGATAGATAAAAGATGCTATTAAAAAAGTCCTAGAACAAAGGTGTGATAATTTGTGAAATAATCAAAGAAGAATGGTAAACACTTTGACAGATAGGAAGCAAATTAAAAAGTTTTGGATAGAGTTAAAGTCAAGAATAGAGAAAATGACCACATAACAACTAGAAAGAATAAAATAAAAAAAGTGATAAAAAATACTATCAAGAAGCATTAGAACATAATATATTGACTTCAATGGCTTAACAGAAGACTGGAAAGATGAATACAGTTCCATAAGCTATGTTAAAGAAAAATAGTATAAGGATCTTTTAAAGCTGATTTCTCAAGAAGAACTAGATAAAACACTCTAAGAACTTCCAAATAATAAAGTCTCAGGAAAATTACAAATTAATTATAAAATGTTAAAAAAGCTAAATTCAGAAGGAAAACTTTACCTGCAAAAGATGCTGAACTGTTTTTTAAAATAGAAGGTTATACTATATAGATGGAAGCAAAGTTATATTTATCCAATAGCAAAACCAAAGCCATAGGAGTGTAAACTCACCAATACAAGACCAATAGTATTGCTAGAAGTTATATGAAAGTATTTAACTAAAATTCTCACAAATAGACTAGGAAATATTTATAAGATCAATAATATTTTGAGAAGTCCCAGCTATGTAGGATTATTAGAAGAAAGTATAGTAGAACCAATACAAATTCTTAACAATATTTGTGAGAAAGCAAGAGAAAACAAAAAGGAGTTATGGATTCTTTTCCAAGATATGACAAAAGTATATGATACAATCAGTCTCAATATGCTAGTCAAGGCCATAAAAAGAATCAAAATTCCAGAAGGTTTCATCTGAATTATAATGAATTTATTTTCCAATAGAGAATTTAGAGTGATATATGAAAAAGAACGAACAGAAACAACTATTGCAAGAGATAGAATAGATCAAGAGAAAATTATTTTACTTTTAATGGAAAGAATATTTTATAATTTTCTATTATATAAGATTCAAAATGTCAGTTACCTAGAATTCAGACTTGAAAGGGAATAATAGTAGGAAGTTAGAGTCATGATATGTAGCAATAGCCTTTATAGATAATATTACATAGATAGCTTGATCAAAGAAAGATATAAAAAAAATATTAGAAGAAGCAAGAATATTTTATAGAGCAAATGACTTTCAGATTAATAGTAATAAATCAGTTTTAGTTACTATTAATAACTCTAATCAGTACCCTGAAGAAGTTCAAGTAGGAGTCAATAAAAAAGTAATGAGAGAATTGAATAGAATCAAACAAGCAAGGTTTCTGGGAATTTGAATAGGCAATCAAAAAACAGTTATTGAGCTCAAAGAATAGGTGCTTAAAGAAATTAACATGGTTATCAGGGTCCTAAAGAATAAAAAGCTAATAGACAAACAAAATCTTTATATTATGAATAGAGTGTCAATACCAAGAATCAAATTTAGAATGCAACACAATATACTATCTTAAAAGATGTGCAACATCTTAACAATGGCATACAAAAAACTATTTAAAAATAAGGTCATATTATGCAAATCAATATTCAATAGTATAATATATCATCCCAAGATTTATAACTTAAAAGTGTTTGGATGTTATAGAATAAAAGCCAGATAATATGATTGTGCAACAGATTAAATGATCTAGAACCAGCTAGAACCACAACAATAATTAGACTCAAGCAAGCACAAGTTAAATACTGGAAGCCTGTCAATATACTTACATGTAAATCACTAAATAACATTTTAGAAAAAAGCAACTTCTCTCTGCAAGTACTAAAGCTGATCAAGGACATAGGCATAACCTTTTAAAGCTGAAAATGAAATAACATTTTTGAATGGAATCGAGGAAATAGTTTAATTAAAAAATATTTACCAATAGAAGAGTACAAGAAAGTAATTCCATTACTTAGAAACAATAAATTGATATATATAGATTAGCTAGTTAACTATGAAACAAGAGAAATATGAAATTGTTGGATGTTCCAATTGTTATAGAAACAAAAAAGGATCCATTTCAGGATGATACATATCTATAACTAAGATAATACAGGAAAATAAATTAAAACAGCTTCTAGAATCCTGAAAAGAAAAATGGATAAAATGAAATTCAGAATACTCTACTCTCAATATCAACTTTGACAAATGACAGAAACTCTGAATGGTTATAAAAAGCAAATTTCAACAGTAACAGATAATTTGAAAAAAACTAATACTAGATAATACTTCAAAACAACTTAAGATAGAGTACTTAAAATGTATTAACCCTGTTAAAAATCGAGAATCAAAGCTAGCCTAGTATCAAAGTTGCATAGAAGATACAAAGATAGAAGACCAATATATAATAGCGAACAAGTAAAGAGAAAATATATATGGTTCTTTATCTCAATGCAAGAAAGTTGACTAGAAGATCCTAATTACTGAAAATTTCAAGTTCCAAAGAAGAATTGAAAGGAATAATATGTAGAACAATATACAATGACCAATTAATTACCTAGAATGAAAGAGTACTATAGATTGAAATAGAGAATAAGGAAACAAATATAATCAAATATCATGTTGAAAAAGGTACCTATCAATCCTATCTGATCAAAATACTCAACTGCAACAAGCAAAGAAAAAGGCCAATGACATTCTACTCCAATAAGTCTCTTATAAGTCATGGAAGTACAAACATGAGAATGGAAGTAGTATGGATATAGATAGAAGAGGCAGGAAGAGAAAACAAATTTCAAACTGGGGTAAAGGATTGACCTTCATTCACTAGAGCAGAATTAGTAACAATAGTTACTATACTATTAGTAGCTCCAGTAGATAACAAGATCGAGATCTTCACAGATAGTCAAGCTTGCATCTCAAAATGAAAAATCATAAAAAAAGAGGATCCCAGAATAACTCATAAAAGATGGCTAAAAGAACAAAACTGGTCCCTGTGGACACATATGCTAGATCTTGTAAAGATAAGGAAGCTGGATCTCAAGCTTATCAAGGTTAAGGCACACTCCAACATCCAGTATAATGAAGAAGCGGATACTCTGATCAAAGAAGTATTAAGATTTTTAGTAATAAAATGGAAAAAGTTGATATCGTTCAAGATTATCACAGAAATTAAATAACAAGATATAGTACTAGACACCTCTATAAGACAAGTTATCAAAAAAATTAATAACAAAGTAACAGCTTACCAATAAATAACTCAAGGTAAAATTGAAAGGAGATGGGACCAGCAAATTTAAAACTAAATTCAGATATATATGGGTATAGTATGGAAACATTTTAAGAAAGGACACATATGAAATATCTTATTTAAAAGTTTATGAAACAAAAGCTTTCTCATTAAATTAACCAATAATGGGCTGCCAATATTAATGAAGCTGGTTATAAGAAGATCAGATTTCTACAAGCAAGTGAAATTTATTATGTATGGCTAGGAAGAGGAAACAATAGAACACTTGCTAGAATGCTATCTTACAAGACTTAAGTGGAATGAAGTATGACAAAAAAGAATAGAAAGAGTCTTGAAAGGATTTAGAAAGTTCTTAAAAGAAAGGAAAATTGAATTGAAAGTAAAAGAATTAAACTTAATAATAGATAATAGAACAGAAATAGGAGAAATTGACAAACAGATAGCTAAACTAGTAGAAAAGATTTCAGAAATTAGTCAGGACACACTCAGCTTCTGTATGGGACTAATAGAAGAAGAATTAGTTATAAAAATAGTAGATTTGATGTGTTATGGTAAGATAATCAGAAAAAAAACTAAAAAATGAATAATGAAGATATAAAAAAAAGTATGTAATTACTTTCAAAAGAAAATATAAAATATAAGATATAAAAAAGTGCTTGAATAGAAGCAAAAATCAGAAATTTGCAAATATGTCAAAATAAAAAGATCATTATATCTATAAATAAGGAAGAAAAAGCAAAAGTATAAAAAATCAATCCAATAAGAAGCTGAAATATAAGAAAAAATGAATCAAAGATAAGAAGTTAGAAAAAATCCTATTAAATAGTATGAAGTATAATATGAAGTGGTTGGGTTTTAATCTATGTCAAAGCTCAAAAGAGTGATCTGTAGTAGTAACCTATAAGCAAGAATATTAGAAGTTGAAAGAATTTTTATTTGAACCTCTAACAGAATAATAAATCACTCCTGAAGTTGTACTTAGAGAAGTAATATAACCAAAATAAGTGAGTTAGTTAAATAATTAGCTTTAGTGATTTATTTAATATATACAGTCTATAATTGTTTAATTAAGCATATATAATTAACTTGATAAAAGTTAAAAAAAAAATTATTAATCTTAATTGATAATTTTTTTAATACTCTCTATTAAACTAGATATGTATGCTTTATTAAACATATGTATACTTTATATTGAAAAATATATTACTAAAGCTAAGTCTCTATCTAACTCACTTGTCTCTGTTTTAAAAATTATTAAAACTCTAAGTGCTACTTTGGAAGTAATTTATTGCTCTATTAGTAATTCAAGTAAAGACCCTTCCAACTACTAACTTCATTGCCTGCAGATTACTACTGTAGATCATTCTACAAGATCATGACAGAGCTTAAAACCCAACCATTTTATTTCATACTCTACTCTTCTTATTAAAATTTCTTGAAGGCTTTCATATTCAAGGTTTCCTTCTTCAGGTAGTGAATCTCTTTTCTTTAGGAGCATAGTTTTCTGGCTTGAAAGACATAAAGGTCTTCTTGTCTTATTCTCTCTATCAATTTCTTGTATTTATTTCTATTCAATTACCTTTTTGTATCTTTTGTTTCAGATTTCTTTTCAGACTTGGTTGCAAACTCTTTTTTATATTTTTATTATTTATTTTCTTGCTATTTTTTCTATATATTTACCTTGGTATTTTAGATTTGCTATTTCTAAAATAATCTTTATTCTTATAAAACTAATATAGAAATTTAGTGTATTTTGACTAGTTTTAAAAGCCTGTTTTACTATTTTAAAAATTCACTTGTCAACTTTTTCTATTTCTTCTTTGTCATTAATGATCAACCTGAGATTTTTCTTTTTAGCCTCTTTCTTTTTTTTTTATAATAGCTCTTTAAAGTTTCTAAGGATTCCATTTACTTCTTTATTCCATACCTCTTGTAACTGGTTTTTATAGACTGAACATTCTAGCAAATGTTTTATAGTTTTCTTCTATTGATTATATGTAATATATTTTACTTACTTGTATAGATCTAGTTTTTTTAGAGCCAACTTACTTAGGGTAAGTAGCTTATTATTGATTTGTTTAATAAGAAAGCTTCTTTGTTGGGATTGATTAAAAGATATATTTCATATATGCTTACCTTTAACTCTTTTCTATACTAGGTATAATGATGGGTTCTTAAAGTATTTAGCATATAAAATTTCACAGATCACTTATGTTCCTTTTTGAGGAACAAAATTCATAGCTCTTTACTTTAACAGAAACAAAAGTCATAAATGCTATAAATAAATGATTTGGATAATAAAGAACAATTGTAGATAGTTTTTTTATAATTATTAATTTAAAAATTTTAATGTTTTCTAGTAAGAGATATTTAACTTTTGTCCTTGTCTTCTCCTTTAGGGATCCATCTTTAACTAGATATCATATATAAGTCTAATGTTCTGAAATCTGATAACTCTATTTTTTCTTTATTATATTTTGCTATGTCTACTGATAGGTTGTTATCTTATTATTAATGTTCTTGATAAACTGCCTAACTAGATTATCTAGAGTCATTTCTTTTCACTTGATTTCAATAATAATTTTGTGTAAAGTGAGGTCTTTCTATTCAATTGGTAGAAATTTTAGAACTTTCTTAACTAAGGTATCTGTTTCTTTATTATAAGGATTATTTAAGTGTGCCTTGACTTTTGTAAGCTTTAGATCTATATATATATATATATTTTTAGTTCTACTATGTATGCCTAGAAGAATTAATTTTTTTCTTTAAACCATCTCTTGTATGTTCTTCTCATGTCTTCTTTTTTTAAGAATTTTCACTTGGAAATACATGCCTGATTATCTATAATCTCTACTATGCTTATTAGAACTACTAGGAATATTGTTATAATTGCTATCAGTAAATGAAACCAATTGTTTATTCCTATTTGAAACTTACTTTTCTTTTCTTTTTTTATAATTTGAATTCAAGCTACTCCCATCTTAATTTTTTCTTTACCATGATTAATAAACTATTAATCTTAATTGATAATTATATTCTTCTTTAGTTATTAACTATAGTTCTTGTTTATCATATTACTTTGTTCTATTTTTAGATTATATAGTTATTAATAGATAAAGTATTAATTTATATAGTAAATTATTTAAATAAATAGATCTAATATATTGGTTTAATTTGACAAATCTAATAGATTTAATCACTTGATCACTTTGTTATTAAATAATTATATACTGTATATAAAGATTAGCTATCTAAAGTAATTGATTCAACAATTCAAACTCTGGATAGAATACAAGCTTCCAAAAATTAATGTATAGGTTTCCTGGCATGAAACTGAGAACAGCCTCAAGAACTCAAAAAGGCCTGGCAAGAACTTGAAACCATAATCATTAAGGGTGCATACAGATGTCTCAAGAAGAAAATAGTATATTTTACTTCCAGCAAAAGAAAAGAAGTTAAGATGGAATTAGTAATCCCAAAAAAGGATTTTGAAGCTTACAGAGAAGCCAACAAGATCTACTTTTTTCTAAAGAAAATCTAAGTTAACTGGGATATGAAAACCATAGAAGACACAAAAAATATAGAGAAGACCATTCAGAATCTACAAGGTACCTATGAATCCTTTGATGAAGAACTAGTACCTCCCCAATCGCAAGAAGAAATCCCAGAGCAATTGAAGAAAATTACTAAAATAAAATACTGTATACTCTCAAAATGATATGCAAGAAAAAAGAAAGTCTTCACAGCAGAAATCAAATCAAGGAGGCTCTGAATAACAGATATGACAATCTTAGATCTAACCAGAAGTAGATGCTGGGCTCAGTCTTAAACTGCAAAAAACTAAGAATAACATTAGATCAGGTACTATCTACAAATCAGGAAGGGAAAGGATACATTGCTACTAATCCTCAAACCATCAGAAGCAAGGTTGAAAAATATCACAAAAAAGTATTCAAAAAGAGAAATATCAACTTCGAGAATCTAAACCCCTCCTGAAAAAAAAATATTAACCTAAAGAATGGATGGATCTACTATGGTATTCACCTTTAATAGAAAAAATCAAAGTAGAAGAGCTCGAAGCTACTTTGCAATCTCTTCCAAATAACAAGGCTGCTAGTCCCTCATGCATCAGCTATGAAATGCTCAAATATTTAGGAATCAAAGGAAAAAGAACTTTATGTCTTTTTTTTAATAAAGTTTTAAGTACAGATCAAGTAACTAAGAAATGAAAAAGCTGTAATATCTATCCCATTCCCAAACCCAAGCCTTGAAAATGTGATCTGAGCAATACAAGACCTATTATTCTCTTAGAAACAACTCGAAAATACTTTACCAAGATCCTTACAAACCAACTATCAACTATTTGTAAGCAATACAAAATCTTAAAAGGATCAAACTTCGCTGGGCTATAAGGAGAGAGTACAGTAAAATCTATTCACTTGCTAAACAACATTTGTGAAGAGGCTAGAGAAAAGAAAAAAGAACTATGGATCCTATTTCAAAATACTGCAAAGGCATATAATACAATATCCCTGTATATACTTGAAAAGGCCATAAATCAGATTCGAATTCCTATATCTATTAAGAAACCCATAATAGACCTCTTCAAAGATAAAAGCTGTAATATCATTCTTTCCAATGAACTATCTAATCCAATAGTGACAGGGGATGGGATAGATCAAGAAGAAACGATCTCTTTATTATTATGGAGAATCTTCTATGACCCACTATTATATAAGATCCAGAAAAACAGCAATCTAAATTATTCTATGGAAGAAGAATGGTCTTCCAACTTTAGTAAACCTGAAGAGAAGATGAAGCTCTCCTTAAGGTAGGCAGTAATTGCCTATATGAATGTCATGACCTGGATTGCCAAATCCAAGGAAGACCTGAAAAAGATCCTGTAAGAAGTAAAAAAGTTCTATATAGCAAATAACTCTCAGATCAATACAGAAAAGTCAATTCTTTTTACTATTAATCGAAACTCACAAGTCTCCGGAACTGTTCAAGCTGGAACAGAAGATATTATAGTCCATGAAATCAACAAGGAGAACTAGACTAGATTTCTTGGTATCTGACTAGGACCAAGACAAAAAAATCAAGACACTATCAGCCTTATAAAATCAGAAATCAGAACAGTAGTCTAGGTAATAATCAAGAAGAAGTTAATAGAAAAACATGCCCAATATATTATCAATAGGGTCCTGATTCCAAGAATAGAATACAGAACACAATACATATACATACTTAAGTAAAAATACATGTAATGATCTCACAGCCATGTTTAGAAAAGTATTCAAGAACAAGGCCCTAGTCTGTAAAATGATCCCAAACAGTTGTATTCACAACAAAGAAATAAATGGTCTCAAAAGTATCTGGGAAATACAGCTAAAAAGTCACATATCTGCACTTTTCTGCTAGCTTAATAACAACAAGGCCTCTGGCATTGCTACTATAATTAGACTGAAACAAAGTCAAATCAAATGTTGGAAGCCAGGTAATATCTTAAGCAATTCTATCAACTCTTACAAGCTGATGAAAGGAAACTTGGCAGCCACGTCACTGGTTCTGGCAAATAGTATACAAGTCACTTTTCAAAGCTGGAGATGGAAAAATCTATTTGATTATCAAGAAGGTATCTTATCAATCAAATCTATATTGCATAAGGATAGAGAATATGGAAAAGCCATTTCATTACTACAGAAACACAAGATTATGTTTCTAGACCAGCTTATTCATACTATTACAATAATACTTAAGGAATGAAGAGCAGTTCAAATTTTCTATAGCAGATGTAAGGGACCGGTCCCTTCCTGATACAAAAAAGTGACGGAAAAAACAACAGTAAATCAAAATCTTTTATGAAACTCTTTACAGGAGCTTAAATGAATAGTTTACAATATACAAACTGAGATATTCCCAACAAACCCAGATAAAAGAAAAATTTACTGGGCAGTCCAGGCTAATACTTCTACAATATATGGAAAAGATAACAACCATAAACAATAAAACCTATTTCACCTTATATCAGCTAGTATACGATCCTACTAGTAACAATACTCATTTTCAACTAGACAGTATAGAGCTGCCATTATAAGTAGTCCAGTTACAGATCCACCTTTTTCCATAGCTTAATCAACATAATAATCTAAGAAAAAAGAAGCAGATCCTTCTGCCAGGAAACCCTACAGACTAGCAGACAAATACATTTCAACAAACAGTAGCTTTATCAACTCTCAAACCAGTTGAAGCAGAGATTCAAGTGGAAGACTGGAATATCACACTAATAGAAAAAGCCATACAAACAGAAGAACACAAAGATAAACTTAAAAGTATCTTGAGATATAACAAAAGGAATATAGCTGATCAGCTTATGTTCTATATAGATAGCTTTTATAAAAAAGGAATGACAGGTTGTGAAGTCGAAATGGGTTTAGCTTGAATTATGATAGAGGAGAATAAAATAGTTAAACAATTTTCAACAAGAGCATCTACATGATCATCAACAATTAGAACTGAAATACTAACTATTCTCATTACACTGTATACAGTTTTCTGAAATATAATAGTTACAATTTATACTGATTGTAATACCACAGTCAAAGTATGGAAATCTATCTATCCACAAATAGAGATATCTATAAAAAGATAGACAAAGTTTAATAACTGGCCACTTTAGAATAAGATCAAGAACCTAGTGAAGAAGAAAGATCTGAATTTAAAAATCCTAAAGGTTAAAGCCTACAGAACCAACAAATTCAACAATCAAGTAGACTTACTTGCCAAACAGGCCAGGTGGGAGAACCCAATAACTTGGCATCAGCTACTAAAGCTAGAAAGAGTTCTTACAATAGTAGCATGGGATCAATACACAATAGAAATTGGTATCAGAAACTTCATTAAAATGTTCAATAAGAAAAAGATTGGACTAGACTAGACAATACAAAAACAGATCCAGGATCTGGATCCAAAATGATAAAATTATAGACTGGCCAACCTTCTGGAACCAGTTCAATCTGATCAATAACTTCAATACCTCTTTCAAAACCAATAAAGACAAAAGCTTCCTAACTAACTTAATTCAAAATGAACTTTCAGTCTTGCAGATACTTAAGAAGAGAAAATCAAATGTGCATATTACAACTACTTGTTTAATATGTGAACTTCATGAAGAGACACTAGACCATCTTTTTAAATGCTCAGCCAATAGGAAAATTCAGAAGAACTTATAATGGAAGGCAAATAAAAAGATCAATAAACTCATTGGTAAAAAAATAAAAAAAAAAGAAAGAAGTTCAATCTAAAATAAGTAACAGGATAGACAAATGGTTAGAAGAGATTCAGAAATCTGATAGGGACCTTTTCAATACTATCTGTAGATATATGGAAGAAAGCAAGATCATCTTCTTGAAGAAGTATTTCAAAGAGCAGCTCAAGATTCCACTAGCAAATATACAAGGTATAATTGATAAACTCTGTCAGAAGATGAGAGCAAATTTTAAAAAGGAGATCTGGAATGTTCACTGTGCCAAAGTTATAGAATGGGAAAAGAAGCATAATATTACAGAAGAGGACAAAAGAAACAAGAGACCCAAGTCTAGACCTGACGATCAGATTGAACAGGATCAAAAAGAATTGTCGTTATCTTCAGATAATTCAAACCTGGAGGACATCAAAGAAATAGAAAAAAAGAAGTATACAGTAATTATTAAGGATTAGGTTTGTTATGAAATAAAGTGGTTTGGTTTTTAATTGCAGACAGAACTTAAAATGATCTACAATAATGATCTGTAGGCAATGATTTTATTAATTAGAGAAATTATCCAAATTAGTAAAGGAGTGAAATATCATTTCCTAAATTGCATTTAGAGAAATAGCTTTTTCGACAAAGAGTGAGTCAGTATATGAAATTCATAACAATTTGTAAATACCTAGTATATATACAATAAAAACATGCCATGCTGACCTGACTACAGGTTAAAAAAAAAAGTAATTGATTTAACATTTTATTTATTGAATTTTTTTCTTTTAAGTATTCTTTTTTAACTTAAAGTAAATTATTATTAAAGTTATTCTATCTATCTATTTGATTAAAAGATTATTGAATAAATTGATAATATATATATATATTATATTATTTAATTATAAACAAAAAAAAAAAACTCTTTCCCACAGATCTTTTTTTCTTAAAAATTTCCTTTTTAGGCAATTTTGGGAAATAAGAAGAAAAGTAAACAGAAAGATGAGTTCTCCTAGAGACTATAGAAGCCTATATACCCAGGACAGACCCAACTACAATGAGAATATCCTGGTGAAAGATAACACAAGACTGTTATGCAAAGAAACCCATATGAAGACAACAAAGTCTAACCCAAAAACAAAAAAAAAGAAAAAAAAACTTCTCTAGAAAATACTAAAAACAAACAACCAAGGAACCAGAACACAAGCCAGCTTGCAACCTCAGATACAGAAACTATCAAAGAAAAGAAAACCAATCAAAAACAACCAACTTGGAGTGATGAAGTGAAAAAAATAATTGTATAAGATATACAAACTAACAAAAGCATTGAAGATAGAAATACCCAAGAAAACAAACAAAGTAGGGACTCTTCTATTACAGTCACAGTAGCAAGAATAGATGACTCAGACATAGAAATGGAGGAATCAAGCACTAGCAGCTGGACAAGATCTGAATTCAATGGGCAATGACAGGAAGTCTCCTATAGAAACGTATCAATCAACAGAGTAGGTAAACCCAATGACAAGATTTGGAAGAAAAAGAGTCAAAACAGGCATCAAAGCATCAGAAATTCTAGGGAGAACTACCAACCAAAAGACAGTACACATTGCAAAAAGCTTAAACACACTTACCGATCTTCTCTCTATCCATAGCGAAGGAAAAGAAAAAGAAGAACACATCATTGCTATTTTCAGTGATCACTATATTGTAGAAGAAGCATGCAACACTATCTTACTTGAAATGGATGTAGCTCATCTTGAACACATGGCTTTCATATCCTCTAGACCAAATAAGGAAAACAGTATTAGGGTATAGGACATTCCCCTGGATACAAAATTCATAGGAGTATAACAGACCTTTGCCAAATTTGAAGAGATCACAAACATCGACATGTCTATACAACAAATGTGGCAATCAGCAATCATCACCTATACAGACAAACAAGTCAAGGAAGATTTAGTTGCCAAATGGAGTATTTTGTTATGATTAGACTCAGTCAGAATTTTTAATCACAATGGGACATGGATTAAATGAAGGCACGTAGAAATATTACAGCCAAGTTAATGAACCTCCTACCCAATATAACCACCTTTAACCTCAGACTAACATGTGAACAAACTGAAGCCAAGATATGCTACATTTCAAGGTATATATTATACAGACACAAATGGTTCACAATTATTGGCTTCATAAACCAAGAGGACCTGGAAACAGAATAATACAGAATGTTCTCCTTGAAGAAACTCATGCAGAATAGAAACTAATTGACACAAAACTTTATACTATATGTGAAAGTGTAACACATTTAGTTGCTAAATGCTCAATCAAAGAAAGAAAAACACAATGGAACCAGTACAATACTGAACAAGCCAACAGATACGACAAACTTTATAACAGATTCAGACCAGCATGTACTGAAACTATAAGGAGAAGGGCTACCATGTATAACAACCAGAGAAAGGTTAGGCCAGGCTTCTACATAGTAGCTGTAAAACTACACAAAAAAGTGGAGACATATTCTCACTCCCCTAAAACAATCATAACAGAAGTACTTCATATTCTCAAGACAATAAGACAAGAAATTCAAGAGATAAAAGAAGACATAGCCGATCTAGAGGAATGTATAGTCAACTTAAAGACATACGATAAAGACTATACAAAACAAATGGATGAAGACACCTCCCCCCTCGATACAGAAGAAAGTTCAGTAACAGACAATACTCCAAAATAGTACCCAAGACATCTGTATCCAACAACAATGTATTCAGTCATTTATGCAAAAACTAGACAAACACATGGATCAGATATATAATATTATACTAAACTCCATCTCAGGCAGCACACCCTTCTCGCCACACAGACAATAATGGGTAATAATCAGAGCACTATATCTACAGAAGAATCAAGCAACTTCAGAAACAATCAAATGACAAACTCTCACAATACACTAATACAGCAAACGGAAGAAACAGATCATCTAATAACAAATTTAAACCAGAATTCAAATATAAACAATGCAACAATTGGTACAACAATACCTACAACAACACAAAGAGAATACAAACTAATATGGAAATTCACAATATTCAACATTCAAGGTCTAATAAAGACACACAAATATGAAATATGGTTCAATTTTTATGATATAGCAAACTAGGATATCATAATTACCACAGAGACAAATGGGTCACATCAACAATCAAAACATTGGCAACACAAGAAATATGGATCCATAAAGAAACATAAATCAGCAGACAAGGTCTAAATATAATGATTAACAAAGACATTGCATATATAATTTATAATTACAAAACACTCACAGGTAGACTTATTGCAGTTGATCTGGCCTTTTCATATAAAGAAAAAATGAGAATAATTGGAGTTTACTTCCCCATACAAGACATGAAAGAAGAAAAGCAAAGGGTACTTAACACCTTAAGCAAATGGATCAAAGATGCAACAGAAAAAGTATGGCATCTCCTGATAGCAGGGGACATAAATGGAGTTTCCAACCTAGCAATCGACAAGCACAGCAGCACAAAGATAATCAAAAAATACTATTCTTCAGGAAAACAAATACAAATCCTTTTGGATAACAACTTGGAAGACATATATAGGACACATAATCCCACAAAGAGAGAATACACTTGGAGTAGAGGGGAAAGCAGTAGTAGAATCAACCAAATTTAGATAAAACCGTAGGCAACATGGCAATCAAAAATGGTCACCATCCAAGATCTTACTATATCAGCAATTCTAAGTGATCACATCACAATAATAGCAGAAATAGAAGTATGGAACCTTAATACCCCAAAACAAGCAACCTATCACAAACATAACTATAGATATAACTGGCAACTTGTCACAACCCAGCAGTAGGAAAAGTTTAGTGAATATATCAAATACAATATATAAACAGAATGTACAAGTCATCAACTTCTGGATCACCAATGGAATCAATTCATAATACTATTCAGAAAGTAGCCAAAAAATATATTACAAAAAAGAAATCAAATTGAAGGAAAAGATACCAAGTCAAAGATATAAAAGAAGTATCACTTATAATACAGCTATACAATTTTTTCATACAAATAAGGCAACAACTAACAGATAGAGAAGAAGGAAAAATATATCAACTGTTTCAGATCTCAGCAAGCATACAAAAATCAGTTTCAGACTTGATGCCCACACTTAAAAATTTAAAAGCTGAATACCTCAATATATATCTAGAAAAATGGATTAAAGTAATTCAAGATAACATAAAGGCACACAAAACAGTTACAAAGGCCATCTCCCATAGAAGACCACTCATTACAATAAGGAAAAAATCTAGATAAGACAAGAGCAATATAGCAACAACAAGCATACCATGATCAACAGTATTCTGAAAAGATCTAGAAGGCAAATACAACTAACAAACTTAATATCCAACAAGGAGAAGATGAGTAGATAGTTACAGAACTAGCAGAAATCAAAACTAAAGTAAAGAAACACTTTCATAATTGGATACCACACAAAAACATCCAAAATTTAGAACGACATCCTAGGTGGTAGACTGAATATAGACCCAAACCACATATTAAGCAGTACCACTACAAAGGCATGCTAGAAGATATTACAACAGAAGAACTTGCACAAGTAATTAGACAATGTAGCTCAAAATCAACCCCCGGCCCCAATCAGATACCATATCTAGCATACAAATATCTAAAGAACAAAGCAAGAGAAGAACTTAGGATGATTTTTAACATGATCATCCAACAAGGTAACATACCTAGAGAATGGAACAGGGGACATATATATCCTATACCTAAGCCTAAGGACTGGGTACACAACTTGGACATTACTAAACCCATTACATTACTTGATGTGGAAAGAAAAATATTCACTAAAATTATTATAGACAGATTGGTCAAGTGTCTGACTCATAAAGGAATACTATCTGAATTTAACTGGGCTTCACTTCCAAGTAGCAGTATCCAAGACCCAATTCACATAAACAGCAGCATTATCGAACATATAAAAGAAACTAAATAACAAGCCTGGATCCTGAGTCAAGATATGTCAAAAGCAATAACTCTGTTAATTTAGAGATGTTACAGTCGACCCTTCAAAGAATCAAGATACCAGATACAATAGTTACAATTCTACTCAGCATATTTCAAGACCGCTAAAATGCAGTCATAACATGCTATAACCTAACAGATGAATATCAGGTAAGAGATGAAATAGATTAAGGAAACACAATATCTCCATTATTGTGGTGCATTTTCTACAACCCACTACTAGCCATGATTAGTCAACAACATAAAGGCTATACAATAAGCTCCAAAGCATGTACAGAACTCAAAACATGATGGAAGAAAAGGACCACCAACATAACAGTCAACACATACATGGATGATACAACATGTATAACAGATAACAGAATAGACTTGCAAAGAATCATCCACATAGCAGAAGAATTCTATTACATTAATGACATTAAAATCAATTCCAGTAAGTCACAGCTGATTATCATCAATAGCACAAAGGAAGACTTGAAACGAGGAGTAATAATGAATAATCAGAAAATACAAGGATGCCCTTCCAACACACCAGTTAGAATCCTAGGAATCTGGTATGTCAGTTCAGGATGCAAAGACTATCAGAAACATCTAATAAAATAGAAGGTCACCAGTACATGCATATTAATTGGAATGAAAAAGATTACTAATAAACAAGCACAATATATAATCAATCATGTACTAATGCCCAGTATAGAATATCTATACAATGACATAGTCTTAATTAAACAAACTTGCAATCAGCTAATGAGCAAATTGGCAACAACATTCAAACACAAAATAGGACTTGCCAACACAATACTCAACAGCATGCTCTACAATAGATATAAATATAATATAATGCACATATGAGACAGACAAGTATAACTACATGCCAACAATTAGTACACAAGAGTAAATCAAAACAACATCACAAAAGATATAGTATGCCATCGACTACAGTTAACCCAGAATATGTTCTGGTCAACCAAAGAAATATATAATCACATACAAGCTCCTCTCTTTGAACCAGGAAGAAATCTCATACATAATATAATCTGGATATTCAGAATATATGGTTTTACATTCCACAAAATCCAAGGAGGCAACTTTCAAACTATAAAAATGGTAGACACCACTATCGAAGAAATAATTGATCCAGAGCTCTATAAAAGGATTCATTCCAATTTAAAGAAACACAACATTCTCTTTACAGGACAACTCCTCAATAATAAATAAGAGAAGTTGCTACACTAGTATCAAATTATAAGAATCTATCAAAAATCAGTACCAGGTTCTACCTTATCTTGGTTTTTTATACTACAACTCAACCTGCAAACATGGATGACTGACAAACAATAAGGACAAATCAACTGCTTCTAACAATACATATTAACAACAGACACACAAACAGCAAAACCTTATTGGATAGCAATGGAAAAGAACATAGAACTAATTATTAGTAGGAAACAAAGGAAGGTAGATAACAATTCAACAATATATAGACACTATACACAGGTACCTGACAAATTTCCTCTAAATGAATGTACAGGATGCAACATAAATCAACAGTCTCGATCAAATGCCACATGTACTTTTACAGCTAGCAAACAACATATAGTAACAATTCTAGTACAGCATAATAAAATCTCAATATGACCTAACATCCTGAGAGAAAAAAATAGGCTCAGAAGTAGAGTATCACCAAATTCAATTTCAACTATGCTTACAGAACTAGAACACAGATCAACAAACTACAATGTAGATGTGCAAATACCTATAGAGAACATGACATCAGAACAGATCAGAAAAATACTAGTCATGACATCTCTTGCCCTAGATGAACTAACTACAATCACAAAACAAATACAAAATGAAATCAATTTTGAGATATATATAGATGGATCTATGACATGCCACTTCACCCAATTCTATATGGGCTTTGGATGGAAAATAATAACTAGGAACAACCAAGAACTCAAATTCCAAGGACAAATAGAAAACTTCCCCTCATCGACAATAGCAGAATTAATGGCTATCCTAATAGTGATCAGTATATTATTCACATATAGTAGAGCCAATATCTATACAGACAGCTAGGTAGCAATAAACAGTATACAAAAAGTGATAGGAACAAATTACATATATAACCTGAGAAGGCAGAAAAACCTGGGGATTCTCCAACCACTCAAGGACATAATTTTAGGCACCTATCTGAAAATTAACCTTATCAAAGTTCAAGATCCACACAGGCAACAAATACAATGAACAAGCAGACAAACTAGCAGCAATAAACACACATTATGGTATGGTACCAGGGTATAGAATAATTAGCACTCATCCCATAAGAAATTTACAATTCACATTACTTCCCCAATAGGACAACAATTACTTGAAGTCCCATCAAAACTATGGCCAAATAACTGACAAAGGCAATACATCTAGTCAGATAAAGACTATTGAACAGAACAAGAATTGAGTTCAGCAACCGAACCATCAAACACATACATTGACCTACAACAATGTCCAATTTGCAACCAACCAGAATGAATGAACAACAAACCAATGGAAAAGACCAACAACAAAGGAAATTTAATCTATGCCTTTGGAATGAAGAACTTCCAACAAAAGCTAAACTCTATCAAAGACTTCCGAACTTGTATAGAGATAACAAATGTATAAACTATAGGTTTAAAGAAACAAATACACATTCATTCATATGTCAAGGTCAATGACAAAAAACAGAAGAATACACAAGGAATACAATTATAAACAAAGTCAAACAATACAGTAAGATAAAGGACACAAAAATACAGATCAACAATTATCAAAGAAACAACTTCCTAAAGTATACTAAATACCTCAAATGTACCATCAAAGGAGTCATACTCAAAGAAACATACAATCTAATAACCAGATACAGTATATACCAAATAAACAACAAAAAAAATGCATAAAAGAAATCAGACAAGAAATTAGTGAATACCTTTATAGCATCTGAACTCAAAGATGTGAAGAATTTCAAGAATGGAAAAAACTACAAGGCATCACATGAAAAATTGAAAGAATAGCTAGATATAGTATTCCACAGAAAAGTATACAGCTCAGCACAATGGAAAAACACATAAAAGGTTAATATACAGATCTGGTAAATAAGTATATAGGACAATATATAAAGAACATCACATACTTCTCCCACATATTTACAATTTTATATAGTACTAACCCAGTCTTGGCTGATTAGCTCCCACTAGGGTGGCAACAGGTCATAAGGTAAGTCTTTCTCTATCAAACTAGTTTGATTAACATAGTTAGTTTTAGCATAAATAATATGTATATCTCTATTTAATCCCAATAAAGTAAGGCTAAGCCAGCATTTAAAAAAAAAAATTATTTAATTATAAAAAATCTTTTTTACTAATTATTATTTTCAGACCTACAGGTCCATAGTACAGTGGTTAGTACTCTATAGATCAGATCACAAGATGTAGGTTCAAATTCTCCAGGAGACTAATGTGATTCCCTTGCACAGAAGCAGGTAGGATCTGTGTCCATTGGCCTAACCATAAATTAATCGATGTTTCTGAAGATAGTGACTGGTCTATATAAATATTGTGATTGGTCGAACATCCAAGATCAGGTAGGATCATTCCTGATATGACTGTATTACCCAATGGTAATAAGAAGAGTAGACTCCAAACTGGTAATATATCTCTCAAAATGAAGTGCATGGCTATGTCAGGTTTTATAGACTTTACTATCAGAAGGCCTTGGTAGGAGGTAACAAAGCCGTGAATCACTCTGAAGAATCGAATAAACCATGGTTTAAGATACTGTAATCAACAGCCTAATAACTATAATACTCTTAAGAAAAATTGTTCTGGGAAAAATTAAGATAGATTCGCATATCTTTCCAAATAGGTAGTATTAGTATATAGCATTATGTAGAATATATATATAGCTACTCATATATAGATAGATCTACTATAAACATTATATGTGCAATACTTGTTGATATATGTAACATACTAGTTTATCATATATGATATATAAGCGAACAGATCTGTAATGTATACTGCTTACACTTGAGTAGGCATAAGTATATAATTAATAAAAGACATGGTCAACCACAAAGGAGTAGACTGGAAAATCAGCTTTTTATGGTTTTCTTAAGAGGTTTTGCTTACCTCAGTTTAATTCTGAATTTCTGATAGCACAATTTCATTTGGCATCTGATTGGTTGATATAAAACATGTCAGTAGCTGAATGTAAACAAGCTCCTATTGGTTACCTCACGTGTTCTGATGATGTTATTGGTAATTGAAAGAGAAATCAAGGATACGAACTTCTTCACTTTTCCAAATGAAGTTTAACTAAAGCAAAGAAATCATGAAGCCATTAATATGAGCATTAAATTCTCTAGGTATTGAAAAAGTGATTATTTGTTCAAGCTGAGGCCTTCAACTTCTTATCATCACAGTCAAGCAAAGTACACAAAGGAGATTATTTCCTTATCCCAGTCAGGCTGTAAGATCAAAAAACAGAGGAATATAAAACACTGCTCTTCTTTAGGATTGAGAATGCATTTCCTTAGATGTTATATAATGATATTGCAATCAAGATAAATACCAGTAAAATTCCTTTAACTAGGTGTGGTTGCTGGAAGATATCAAGAGTTATCCAATAAGAATAAAAAGCCATATAAGAACCTAGGATTCATTATTAACTGTATTCTTTTGCGTGGATCAAGACCGAAAGAAAGAAAGCATTGAGTAAGATACTGGATCTGAGTAGGTGATAAGTACCTCAAACAGTTACAATAAAATAATTAAGAGTATGAATAAATAAGTTCCTTAGATAGTTAAGAAGAAGAAGGATATCCCAGAAGAGTTGACTCCTAATAAGAAGAGTTTTTTTAGGTGAGATCCTTTGGAGGACATAGAGCACTTTATTTTTTCTTTTTTTCTTTTTATTTTCATATAGTGCATTTGCACATTTTTAGATATTTCCCTTTCCTTTTATTTTTTCTTTCCCCTTTTTATAGTTTCTCGAATTCAGTTTTTTGGAGAATAATAAGCAATGACAACCTGCTGGCAATGATAGGTAAGTTAGAAGGGTCTTTACCTAAAACTTAGTTCAGAGCGAAATATTGTCCCCAAGGTTGCACTTAGAGGCTGAAGCTCTTTTGAGAAATGAAAGCCATTGACAAGTGTGTCAGTACAAGCCTTTAGTTTAGCCATGATGCAATTGTCCTATATATTTCTATCAGTTTTCATATGATTAATAAAAACACAGTACTGGCCTGACCATGGGTTTTAAAAAAAAAAAAATATTAAATATGAATAGAGTTTAATATATATTACAAATTGCAAATAAGAAAGTTTACAGCTCATTACTATACTCTTTCCCATTCACCTGTGGCACAGCAAATCCAGGCAACAAAATGCTAAAGAAAAAAAGACATGGAAAGATTCAAGAAACAATAATATATAACCAGTAGGCTGAACTATAACATAGACAAGATATCCAAGGGAAAGGCCACCCTTATTGAAAAGAACAAGGAACAGACACTTGAAAAGAAACACATAGCAATAACTCAAATCAAAAACAAAAATAAAAAGCAACCCTCTCCTTCCAAAAATACTCTTGCCCCTGAATAGAATCATACAAACAACATCACAACAGAAATAAGCAGCAATGGAAACAGCAGCAGCAGCTCCAGCTCATAGAGTGAGCAAGTCGAACAAGAACAAATCCAAACATCAGCAAACACAGAACATGTAGATATCAATGCAGAACCCCAGGTACAGCACATAGCAAGGCTAGATGACTCCAACATCGACATGGATCTCAACAAGGAATCCTCGGAAGTAAAAGATGACTAGAAGATTGCTGGCAACAACAAGGGAAAAAATAGAAGACCACTGACGTACACCCCTGGTTCAAGACCATGATCCAAATGACCTTTCGATCCCAGACTCAAATACGATGGGAAAGAATCAAGTTGGGAGTGAAAACTTCACTAATCCCTGGCGAAACAACTCACAAGAAGATACTTCATATTACAAAAACCCTGAACTTCTAGAAGTTCTCCTCATAATCCAAAATGAACACCGCAAAGATAAAGACTACATCATTACTATTTTCAGAGATCAACAAGCAGTAGATGATGCAAACAATCTTATTTTACCAAATACAGACAATCTCTATTTATTACACATGGAAAAAACTATACATAGGCTCGATAAGGAATATAGCATCAGGGTATGGGACATTCTCCTAAACACAAGACTCATAGATATACAACAACCCTTTGTCAAATTCAGACAAATTAACAATATAAAGATGACAACCAGAAACATGTGACAATCTGCGACAATCACATTCACAAATAGAGAAGACAAACTCAAACTCTAGGACCAATGGAGTACATTAATCAAAGTCCACTCTGTAAGAATTTTTGATGCAGAATGGAATCTCAAACAAATGAAAAACTGGGGTAATCACTCCCTTAAACTTACAAATCTCCTATCTAATATAAACACTTTTAACCTCAAACTCATCTGTCAAGAAACAGGGGTTAAAACCTACTACATCCCCCACCTACTATCATACAAACCCAGAAAGTATGCAGTCCTCAGTTTTGAAGATAAAGTCAACCTCCAACAAGCACTTACTAAAACCTTTACACTAGATGAAACAATTCTTGAATGCAGACCAATTGACACCAAACTTTGCATCATCTGCGATAGCCCGCAACACCTTGTAGCAAACTGTGTTATCAAAGAAAGAAGGAAGCAATGGAAGAAATTCAATCAAGAACAAGCTAAAAAGTTTGAAAAATTATATCAATGTTATAGACTAGCCAACTCAGCTCCTATCTGCCAATTGACAAACCCACCTGTCAAGAGGGCTATAACTATTTCAGAATCATACATCTCAGCTGTAAAAAATAAACATCCATGACAACAATCCCTGAACACACATCAAGAGAACACTTGGGACATAGCAACCATGCTAGCCAAAATTCAATTAGAGCTTAAGACAATCAAAGAAGTCCTGCACAACCTAGATGAGAGAATAGATAGCCTAGAACAATATTGTTTCAACAATATAGAAAACATGGAGGAAGACCACAATCAAAGCAGTAACAACAGAGTACCTACCATCCAACACACCTCAGACTTGAGTGACATCCAACAGCAACAACAACACTTACACAACTCTATTGGAAATATGGACAGAACAATGAATGCGCTAGTTTCTATAATCACAAACATGATCCCCACGAACACAAGTTCTCCCTCTCCCACCAAACAGTAAATATGGGAAATACAACAAGTAATACCTCTACACCAAAAGGCTCTACTACCCAACAATTGCAAACACAACAAGATATAATCAACAATAGGAACCAATCTGACAACATCTCTAACACATCCACAAATCAAAATGACTACAGCAATTTCAATGAAACACAACAAAACAAAGCAACCTTTAACATTCAATTAAATATCAATAATTAAACCCCTTATACTTCCAACAATACTGACATATGCAAACAACAACACAAACCCTTCTGGACCATCACCATTTGCAACTGTCAAGGACTTAATGACTCAATAAAAAGAGAATTATGGATGAACTCTTGGAAGTACAAAGCATAAGACATTATCATTACAACAGAAACAAAAGGAAAGAATGAAGACATCAAACACTGGAAGACCAAAGGTTATACCACATGGTGGTATAGCAATTATGATATGGGAAAGGTATAGGCATTGCAATCAGAAAGAGCATTACTGATAGAGTAATTAACATTGAGAAAAAATGGGGGAGACTCATATGCATCGATTTGGCTCTCCTAAAAAAGAGATATTGTAGAATAATAGAAATATACTTGCCAGCAAGTCCAGGATATGAAAGAAACAAAGTACAAGTCCAGGTCATTTCATGAATAAAACAGTACAACTATAACAATTGGCATTTTATTGTAGGGGGAGACTTCAACTCCGTTCCATCACTTAAACTTGACAAAATCTCCAGTAACTGTAGAATAACAAAAAATTCAATCAATCCCTTCTTCCAAAAACTAGAAGAGCTTAGCCTCTTCGACACCTTTTGTCATCACAATCCTTATATCAAGGAATACACCTGGTCAAAAACTTCTGTAGCATATAGCAGTGCTAGTCAAATAGACATGATATGGTGCAGCTCCAGACCCACTTGATGCTCTATCGACTTATACATTACAGACAATACCGCTATTTCCACAGATCATAAAATCCAAGTCATGTACTTAGAAATATGGGAACTTGAGGACATGGCAAAGTATCTCCGCTACTCACACAACAATATATAATACAACTGGCAGGGAAACTCAAAGGAACAATGAAAAGTCTTCACTAAATACTTAGATTCTCACAAAGAAACATTACAAACACATATCTCTTAACCTGAACCAGACATTGACTAAATCTGGAACATCATTCGGGACATAATTCTTAAAACTGTCAGCAAACATATTCAGAGGTACAAGAAAAGATAAAAAAATTGAAGTAAAAAAACAAAACAAAGAAAACCTATACTTCTCCTACAACTAAACGAATACAGAAGACAACTGTCACTTTATGAGAAACAACCAACTAGGATGATCTTAACAGATGCAACGTTCTCTGACAAGTTATATCACAAAAAATTTCACTTTCCACCTGGCATCCACATCAAAACACAAAGAACATTATATCAGAAATTGACACACTAATCATGATCAAAAGACTCACCAGGAAAAAAGCTATCAAGGATAAAATAGTCACTGACATTAAAAAATGGAAGGCACTACGAACCAGTTGGTTTGATCAGAATAAAAAACAAATGATCAACTCTATCCTAGGACAACCCAAAAAAAGTATAATCACTAGTAGATTAATCGATAACACATCCTCTGAGAAACAACTCATTACAGATCCTACAGAAATTAAGAAGGAAATCCAATCACACTTCCAACTATGGACCAAGCATAGACAAATCCATGATCAGAAAGGGACGGCCTAGTAGCAGGAATACAAACCCAAGCCAAATATCGACTCAATCTGGTACAAAGAGACCTTGGCTCCCTTCTCACTGCCTGAATTGCTCAAAAACCTTAAGAAAACTAGTAACAAATCTGCTTCAGGCCCATCATAAATACCCTACATAACATACAAACACATGAGCAAGGACTTTCTCAAAATTCTTATCTCCTTCTTTAATATCCTCTTAAATAAAGAGTCGGTTTCAAAAAAATGAAAGGTTGGCACTATATACCCATCCCAAAATCCAAGGAGTGGCAACATGATATTAATATCACATATCCTATAACTTTACTCAAATCAATTAAAAAAATATTTACCAAAATCATTACAAATTACTTAGCCAAAGTATTAACGAAACACTCCATACTATTCTCCACAATTGGGTAGCACTTCCTGGCCATAGCACTAGAGAACCAATATTAATTATCAATCAAATTCTAGAGAATGCTAGAAATATACACAAGCCTTGCTACATGCTATTCCAGGATATGAGTAAAGCGTATGACACTGTAAATATAGAAAGGCTGGCAACTGCAATGCATCACATAAAATCCCACCTCAAATTATAAACTTGATCAGTAACTGCTTCCAGGACAGACAGAACACAGTCATTACATACTTTGGAAATACTGACTCATACCCGGTCAAAAAAGGAATTGACCAAGGTGATACTATATCTCCACTCTTGTGGTGCATATACTATGACCCATTAATCAACACAATCAGTAATATGAGAGGCACTAGCTACAATGTCACAAACCTACGCAAAGTAATCTCATTCTTTCAGACATCAACCTGGCAATCACTATATACATGGATGACACTACCTTCATAACACAAAACAAAGATGACCTCCTTGCCATAGTCAATATCAGTATCTCCTTCTATAACCTCAATGATATTATTGTTAATCCCCACAAATTAGAATTACTAATACTGAATGCATCATGAAAAAACATAGAAGTCAATGGTTACAGTATTACACCAGTTGAGCCCACATCTGTTATAAGGGTCCTAGGCATTTGGCATGAAGCAAAAGCTGAGAAAAAACACTAACAAAAATTGATTACATCAAAAATAACATCACTCTGTAATATTTTAGCCAGGAAATAAATTATGGACAAAATGTATCATTATATTATCAGCCAAGTTATATTCTTCACAATAGAATACCTACTCCACGACCTAGTCCTTACACAGACAGAATATCAGAAGATTGACAAAAAAATCAGAAAAGTCTTCAAACGAAGAATAGGATTAGCCCTCTCAGCACCCAACATCATGATCATGGAGGTGCAAACATGACAATTACAGAAACATGCTAGTAACTTACAACAAATTTATATGAGCCCAAACCCGGCTGGTAATATCATACAGAGTAGTATATAGGAACTACAATGGCTTGCCTGGCGGAAGAAAGATATACTCACAAAATGCTCACAAATTTTCAGGCCAATTACCAACTTTCTGTAAGACTGTCTATACAACATTCAGAAACACTATATTAGTATAGACTGAACTATAATGAATGATCCCAACAATCATAACCTTTACCCTATAGAAGACTACATTAAGCATGACTGGTACTTCAAACATAAAACAGCCCTGAGAACACACAAACTGTTCTGGATTGAACAACTCCTTAGTTCTTATATAACCAGACCCCTAGAATGGCAACAAGTTGGTACCCTCCACAACAAAACAAACAAAAGAAAAGAACCCATATAGTTCCCGTACCTTCAACAACAAATTATTCTTTCCATCTGCTCCAACCTCAATACATCAATACTGAATCCTTTAATACAAATTGAAGCTTTCAATCAAGAACACACTCTACAAGTATGGTACATTCTACAATACAAAAACAGCAAATCCTAGAAAAATGAATTAGTGACAAATGTGATACAATCAAAATCAGACACTATAATCTAACAGGTGTATCATCTCTAACAGCCTGTCAAAAATGCAGAATATTCAATATATCAGATAACAGAGGAGATATCTGCTATATAGAAATCCCTAAAGATACCTCACTCAGAATACCAGTTCGCAATACCACCAAGTTAGAAAGTTCCCAAAACACTTCAAGAAAAAATCATCTACAAATCTCCCTGGATAGTATTACATGGTTCTACAAAGAACTAATCAAATTTTTGATCATATAGAGATTGACAATACTTTACACACTCTTCAAGATCTCTTCCAAGTAATCAAGCTTACAAATACCCACAAACAATATCTCATCAACACCTACAAATGTATCAAAGAATTCAACAATATTCATATATATATAGATGGAGTCTACAATCCAGCTAGAAACTCAAATACTTGTGGCATTGATATCAATATCATCCATGATCTAAATAGCATTGCAAAGATGAGTATTCAAATAACTGAACAGGTATCTGCATATTGAGCAGAAATAATGGCCGCAATTATAGCCATAGCTCTAGGCAGACCCAGACCACTCACTACAGTTGAAAAAGACTTCTCTTCTTTCATAAGTAAATACAACTCCTATATAGAAAACAATACAAAGAAAATCAAAGAATTGTGATTAATCAGTAACCTCTGTACCATAGCAAGATATCATCAAACTCTCATTCAATGGATCAAAATGAACAAAAAAGAACATCCAGATGACCATTCCTTCATTGTAGTAGATAGACTTATCAAACAATATACCACAAACAACACAATGGTTACTTAAAGGCAACTCAGTAATGCTATCCTCTATACAAACATCCTTACTTTCCACTACTGAAATCAAATTGAACTTATCTCGTCTATCAGAAAAGCTATCAAGAGCATATAACAAGTTCAGCTGACTTACAGTTGAATTACTCTCGATAGAAACAATGACCTCTTACAACAATAGGCTGCAGACATCGACTGGAAAAAATCAACACAGAAACTTCACCCCTCTAAGCTGACTTGTGGAAACACAGATACCTGGGATCAATCACAAAGGAACTTTGCAATGAAACTGTGGAATAAAAAACTTCTCACTATGGACAAACTACACATCAGAAGGCCAGACCTGTACAAATGCAACACTTGTTTCACCTGCCCCCAAGTTAAAGATAACTCACATTCTTTCAAATGCTTCTTACACGAAATCAACATCAAAACAGTAATCCTTGACACCATACATCTAAAAGTAACTGCAAGATTGGAGAAAACTATTGAATTTAATATTCGCCAGGAACTTACATCAGTCATCACACAAAACAACATGTAGAACAGACTCATGTTGGGAGGGATCAGTAAAAACATCATCAAGACTATTAGCAAATATATTAAAACTGACCAAATATCAGAAACCATCAAAAGCATCATAAATGGTATCAGATTCTGGACATACAACATATGGTTAGACAGGTATAACCATTTCCATCAAAGGGAGAAACAACAAAGCATTACCACAAATAGCAAGTGAAAGAAGCAAAAACAATAAATGAAGAATAGTAATAAAGTACAACACGACACCCCCAATTTGAAAGAACGACCCCATCAAATTAATTAATAAAATCCTCAAGAGAACCCACGCATCTATGAGATATATAAGGAACATGCTAATAGTACCTAGGCATATTAGTTCCTATAAAGGACAATACACCACAAGGGTTTGAAAGTCTAAGCCCCACCGTCATTAATGATAGGTGTCTCTTGGACCAGGTAACAATTAGTTTTCTTGTAATCATATACAATAAACACATGAGAAAAATGTCTATATTATTGTTTGTATAGAACCAAATAACATGTATTTGTATAAAATCTCAATATGTTGCATGTTTAAAAAAAAAAAATTGCAAATAAAAAAATATTATTATTATTTCAATTCAATTTTCAAAAAAATACAATAAAAGCTTGAAACTTTAAATATTCCAATAATTATTACAATAAAGAAAAAATAAATATAAAAAATATTAATACTCATTTTTAATTAAATATATTATTATTTTTTTTTTTTAAACCCTCTGTCAGGTTAGTTAAGTGTACTTTATTAAACATTTGTAAGCTGTACATATTAAATGAAATGCTAAAGCTAAATCTCTAACTAACTCACTTGTTTTGGTTATATTACCTCTCTAAGTGCAACTTCGGGAGTGATTTATCGCTCCGTTAGAGGTTTAGGTGAAGACCCTTCCAACTTCTAACATTATTGCCCACAGATCACCACTGCAGATCACTCTTTTGAGCTCTGACAGAAATCAAAACCCTAACCACTTCATACTATACTTTACTCCATTTAATAGGATTTCTTCCAACTTCTTGTTTTCGACTCTTTTTCCTTCATATATCAGTTTCTTACTGGATCAACTTTCAGTGATTTTATCCATCTTTTTCTGATCACATGGATATAACAGTCTTGTTTTCTTGTCATATTTGCGGATTCCTAATTTTCGTTCCCATTCAATCACCTTTTCACATCTTGCATTCTATATTTTCTTTCAGAAATGATTACATACTTTTTCTTGCATCTTCGTTATCCATTTTCTAGCTTCTTTTCCAATTATCTTGTCATGACATGTCAAATCTGCTATATTGATAACTAGTTCTTCCTCTATTAGTCTCATACAGAAGCTAAGTGTGTCCTGACTGGTTTTTGAGCTTCTTTCTATCAGTTTTGCAATCTGTTTATCGATTTCTCCCATTTCTATCCTATCGTCTATTCTCAAGCTTAGCTCTTTCTCTTCTGATTCTATTTTTCTTTCTTTTAAGAGCTTTCTGAATCCTTTTAAGATTCCTTCTATTCCTTTCTGCCATGCCTCATTTCACTGAGTTTTGTAAGTTGCGTATTCTAGCAAGTATTCTGTCATTTCCTTTTCCTGGTCACACATAATGCATTTCACTTGCTTGTAAAGATCTGGTTTTCTTATGGCCAGCTTCATAAGTGTTGGTAGCTCATCATTGATTAGTTT
>CAJVPT010000140.1:0-40162 GCA_910592055.1 Acaulospora colombiana
TGTTTATATATAAAACTTAAAGATGGCAAGTAAACATTAAGTAGGGAAAAATGAATTAAAAAAAAAAAAAAAAAAAAAAAAAAAAAAACATGATTAAAAAAATATCAGATTAACCGAATAGATATGGATCATATAAAAATAAATTTGTTTAAATATGAATCAGATCAAATAAAAACAGATCCGATCGGATTTAGATCAGATTAATTTAAAATTTGATTCGATCCGATCTGTTGCAATCCCTTGATGTGGGGTTGATTAGTTATTATTGGTTTTAACTTATGTTTTATCATTCTTGTTTCCCAGAGTACTTGCTGAGAATCTTAATGAGATGTTATCTTTTCCAATACTTTCAATAGCTCCTTTTTCTTTTTTCTAAAATCCTGATTATTGTTTGTTCTTTAATTGACATGTTGTCACATAATACACAAAAATTATAATATGTGTTGTTATTGTATAAGTGTCTTTTTAACCATGTGATTGGATAAATACTATTGTGTATTATTTTTTCATTTGATATATATAGCAATAAGTTGCTATATTGATATTAAGGAGTCTATGACATGTGGCTTCTATATGTTTACATGTTCAGTATTGTTTATTAATACATAACTGGCTGTGATTAACTATTGATCTTACTTTAGATAATACGTGCTAGTTAATCATACACATTTTAGTTTGTTGATCTGTCACGTCCTATTATTTTGTTATAGGTTGATCAACTTACTTTGATACATATCAACTAGATAAAAAGCTAACGTATTTGTGTTTGCATGATATGAATCAGTTGATCTGGGGTTGTTGTATTGTTGTGATCTTTTAGTTGTTTAACCAAAGAGACTTGGACATCCTTCTGGATTCAGTTAGCTTTGAGGTTGTGCTAATTTATTAGTATAATTTATTGTTTCTGAGATTTCTTTTAGTGTCTAGAAAGGTGTTAACCTGCACTGACCTGGCTAAAAGCTTTGTGGAGTTAAGGTTGGATTTCAAGAAGTAAATTGTGCATCAACTTGTTTTTGATTTTTCTCCTTTCTAAAAGCAAAAATGATCTAGAAATATCTATCTTTCAAGTTGAGCGAAACTCTTTTCTTGTTATTATAAAGTAGATTTTATTGCCTAGAAGTGAATAGTTGTCCTTTAAGGTTTGTTCTTGTATAAAAGATTTTTTGTGAGTTTTTCAAAAAAATTATTAAAAAAGAAAATTTTTTTAAAAAAATGTGGATTAGTGGAAAAAGTTTTAGCATCTTAATTTTGTTTTTTTAGTTATAAAGAAATTATTTATAAAATTTTATATAAAATAAATAATTTTTCATTGAATTATAAAAGTAAAAAATTTTTTAATAAATTTCCATACTGATTTTATATAATAAAAACATAATAAAAAATTTATAAATCAATTTTATAAGTAATTTTTTTGGAATTTAAATAAAAATATTAATATAAAATAATATAAAACATATATAAATAGTCTTAAGTAACCTTATTCTTTAACTTTTAAAAAATATATATTTAAATTTTTATATTATTTAGATAATTTTTTATTAAGTTATGAATAAATAAAGAATTTCAAAAAGTTTTGTTACACACTGTATAATTGATAATAAATAACAAAGAAAAAATTGAAAAATAGATAAATAGATATTCAAACTAGTTTAATAAACTTTATAGAATTAATGAAAAATCATTTGATTAAAAATAACAAAATTAAAATATTATAAAAAAATTATTAAGACAAAGGATATAAAAAAAGATTGAAAAATGATTTAAAATTGAAAATACAAAACGATTATTACTTTATTCAATATTATCAGAAATATACAGTAATAGAGTATAGATAGAAAACAAAGTATAAAATAAAGTGATTGGGTTAGTAATTAAGAGGGTATCTATTAATGGAGCAAAAATTACTCGTAGTTGATTAACCTAGAACAAGTGAGTTAATCTGATTGGCAGATGACATCGGAATGCGTAAAAGTGACGATAAGAATTTTGATTCCATCTCTTTCAAATCAAGATGAAAATCAAGAAACTTTGTGCTCGACCAAGAAAGATTGAAAATATTGGTTCTTGCACCTCCGAAGTTGCAGCCGTCTTGACTTGCTGGTCAAATAATTCGGTGGATTCTCCTTCTTGTCAACAGACCGTTCAGGCCCTTACTGAATGCATGCGCAATGCGGTTAGTATCCCCTTTGATGTCCTTTATGGCATTTGTACCGAGCGATTTAGAAAACCGACTAACGAAAGTTGCACTTTAAAGAAATCGCGAAAAAAGGGTTCGAATACTATTAATTACCATCTTGCGAGGCTCTCAAAATATTTATAATTCGTGAAAAACAACGTAAGGGGTTTTAGTAGCAATTTCATTGCTTTTATTGAATACTAAAATTTTTCATTATTAGGCAAGCACCAATCATGAAGCGTTCATTTAGTCTTCGCCTTTTCCTTTAATTGAGTTACGAAATGGTGCAAGAACGCGTACAAGCCAGAATATCCTCGCCCTAAAAGTTCTTCCAGAAAGCGAACGCGAAAATCGTTGTACGAGATGTCGAGTCCGCCGCACTTTGCACAACCATCGAGCTTAGTCGTGTGATCTTTAGGGGAAGAACAGTCGGAATTATAAAAAAATATATATATTACATACGGTTGATAGCTTTTTGAGAGACTCATATGTCACTGGTTCTGAGTGTTTTTTTAAAACGCCAGGTGTGGAATCTTCTAATGCCTTCAATAAATAAAAAGGCTTTAAACCTAAATCTTAATCAAGAAGTTAGTTATAACCAGGAAGTAATTTACGATACCTCGACACAGTTTTTGGACATCGAAGTAAGAGACGGTAGATGAGTTAGCGAAAAAGAGTAGGAATAGTTTTCACCGCACATCTTTTTCATTTGCTCGACGAAATCACTTAAAATTAATGGCATAGAAATTGTATGGATTTGATGATTCAACACCAGATCAGAATAATGACTTGCGAACTCACTCATCAAACTGAAACCCCTTCGCATTTTTATCCGTCTTATTAAAGGGACGGTTTCTCCACAAACAATTGCATATATCCATGACAAATGAGTTGATGTCATCCTGGAAATTTTGCCGCACTCTCACCATGGAAGCTCTTCGTTCCAATTTATCAAAATCTTTCTTAATCCTACATAATTGGGGGCGATTAGATTTCATGCACATACACGCGCTAGAGATAAATTCGAATTACTTCAGTATAACTCCACAGATTCTCGACAAAGACATTCCGGAAGATAAGAAGGATCGATAAACAATTGAAGAGGAAGGAACAATTATTTTGCCCCACTTGTATTCGACCTGTAGAAATGCGGTGGTTTCTATAAAAGAAAGCACTGCATGCTGTATTTCTATATTATCTCTTTCGATCTATCATGCAACAACAATCCGTTCGATTAAATATTTGCGGTATAATTTAAAGAACAAGTAAACATGGAAATAATTGTCAGTTACTTCAAGAGCATCCTGCGCAATCTCCTCGATATGGTTGATGAAACCATAGATTGTCGTGGTGTAATCAATTTCGTTAGACAGACTCTCCCTGCAAAAGAGGAATCTGCTTGATTAAATGCGCACGTGTGTATGCATGTTCTCGTTCCTTACCCGTCAAGATTTTGTCTTGTTGCGTGAAGCAAAATCCAATATTTTAGTAAATTCGTGTAACAATGTATTAGCCTGGCCTGTAATGAGCATCCATTATTTGCGATTTGCCGAATAAGTTGAAACAGAATGCATCTCTGGCTCCCACAATTCAAACCTTCCAACTAGCCGCAGAAGCTGCAAATAGTTTTTTAAGCGGTTCCAAAAAATTGGTAGAAATCTCTGGTCACGGAGAGAACGATAAGTTATCTTTCGTTCAAAGTAAATGCATTAATTCGTGAGCGAAGACGTACGGTCAAAAGGTCCAGGCCGAAGAAAAGCCAGGATACTAAAGATTTGCCCTTGATGTTCAATTCCGTTCCACGAGCGAATATATTTAATCATGAATTCATGAATAGCCGGAAGCAATTCCTTCAAGACGGAAGTAATCGAGGAAATAGGATCAGATTGGAGAAAGATTCTTTGAAACATCAAAATGCGTACGGATCGTTTACCTTCAAGACCTCGGTCATCGCGACCAGTTTAAAAAAAAATTCAACAAATCTTGACCTTGCATTGTCATCTCTGTCGTTATCACCACAGTGCACAAGATACATGAGATATTGATCAATCCAGTAATTGACTCGGGCGACGATCACTTCTGCAAGACGAAGAGAATGTATGAGATGATTTAAGCGTCAACGAGAAAATGAGATACGAACATTTTCACTTACTTTGAGGATCGCACGCAAGAATGTCCTGCAGAATTCGACTATCCACCAGAACGGAAGCCAAACGGTCGGGAAATTCAATCTTGTCTATATTTGCCGCGAACTGCTTGACATCTGATATCTCTTCGAGAGTGGTGATGCCCTAGTTAAGTTGGAATTGTGATGGCCTATGATCGTACGTTCACAAGATCAATAATCCCAAATAAGTTATACACTCGATGCTTACTGATGCCACGCGTAACCCGATAAAATTTATATCCTTCCGTTTAGACTTTTCGATAGAATGGTAATGTTAGAAGATAACTCCTTTGGTCTCGGTAGACCTATGTAAAAATTCTTCCGAGAGGTTCCCTACCGTCCATCTCGAGTTCTTTAATTTTCCCGCGGGCGCTGCAAACAGGGATTCACCTTTATTCCACCTCGCGTACACTTTATTTAATAGATGAATCCATGCTACATCTGGACACTTTGGAATAATGGAACAGGTTGAGAATCACACCTCACTGGAAACAAAATACAATCGAAATCCGAAAAAAATCAATCTACTACTTTAAATGTCGCGTTTTTAGTAAAGGGAATGTGAATCGTCACCAAGGTTGGAGAGTAATCTCTATAGAGCGCCAATAATCCCTGGATATGAGGTTCGGTTCCAACTCGTGTTTGGAGCTCCATTCTATGAAAAGGATGTTAGCGAATTTCCAACGATCTAGACACCGCATTGAGGGTTATGCATGGTATGGGTAGAAATACATTTTACGTATCCGAAATGATTTCACGTGTTCGCGTTGAGTCATGAGCCATAAGAGGTGGCAGAGCATTGGTCTACACGGATCGAATATTTGGTTAGAGGAGTGAATATCCATGCGGTACTATAAAAAATGGTTCTTTGTCTAATTAATTTAAATACCTTAATGTATCATAATCCAAGTAGTGGAAAGGAACGCCATAAAGTTTGTGTAACTTCGAATGATCTTCTATGATATTGTAAATCAGTATAATCCAACGGAGTAAAAGTGCCTTAAACAAGTAAATCTTTTTGTTTAGGAACACGCAGCACACTTCTTAATGATGAAAAAAGTCTAAAAGAAATAGATAAGGTACTTGAATCTTAAGCTTTACACTCTTATTTCCAAGGTTCCCTAAAATTTTCACTATCAACGAACTAGGCACCTTTGTACGTGGAATTAGGGACTTGATCAGTCTTCTGGTATCCCCTTCATCTAATAATGATAAGCTTGTTATTATCGAGTTGAAAAGTCGCATAAAAATCGGGAGAACCCACCAAGTTTTCCGCTTAGAATAACGTCCAAAGTTTTTATCAATTGTGGTACATCAAGACCGTGCCATTTCACGAGTTCTTCTACTTCGAGGACTTGTTTCCTTACGAACGCTTTTCGACTTTTCTCCTCCGCGTCTAAAATTAAAAACTGTTTAGCAATGTGATATGCGTTTGCGCGTCCCTTGAGAAAACTCTCGCACAGAGGGAGGTGCATTAGATAGAAGTGACTTGATTCCACATATATACTTTGAGCTATATACTGTATTTTTTCACCAAGTGTCTCTCCCGGGTTGTCCTTTTCAGGAAGAATTTCGGACGAGTCGGATAATGTGTCGATATCCATTTGCAACAATGATGAGACGGCAAATACGCGTACTTGCATGTCACGTTGATAATATATGCACCCATGAAAAATCCTAATTACATACTGTATTTGGGTTTTTGATAGCTTGCACTGCTTATCAAAAATGACTAGAGCCACAGAAGCTACCACTTTTTTTGCGATAATTTCCACGATATATTTCATTCTCCTTTTCGGATTTGTTCCGTTGCCAGAGATTTTTCAACAAGAAATTTTACCGGTGGTAAGAAGACGTCGTCTGCTCGCTGTCATTTTCAGCTTACCAAAACTTTTTCTTCCCTTCGCCTAGTTGCCTTGGTGGGCGCTCGTAACTTTTGGATCATACTCACTCGGGAACATCGGATATCACGTCTATAAATTTCGAGACTGCGAAGATGCATATCACGAATTGATGGCGGTAATTTCCGTTCCTATGCTTCCCTCGTAAACTTCGTAGAATTTATGCTGATTACCGGTCGCTTCTTATTAAGGAAATTCAACTTGCCAAAGAGGACCTAAGAAGCAATGGCGTTTCGGTTGATTAATGGTGGTAGGCTGCCGAGAAGATTATGGTTATGATTTCGACGTGCATTATTATATTAAAAAAACGCTCTCGACATAGATGTACATTCTCTCATGGGTAGATTGATCGCGCGTGAAGTAATCAAATTCATTTATTAAAATAATATCCTCAGAGTTCATGTGATCTCTTAAAAATAAATTAATAATAACTAAATGAATAATAATAGTTGAAGACCGAATCATCACAGCACTTGAATTTGAATCACTTTGTCAAAGTAATTGAGCGACACATAATTTTAACCAGCGAGGTGAGATAGATAGTCAGTCTACGGCTGCAATCCATAATGTTCCTCCAAATGGTCGATGACTGCGGGTATGCTGGTCAGCGTGTTGAAAGTTTTTTTCTCTGCATTGCTCATAACGTCTTCGAACATATACATTCTAAAGATTTGGATTAGATATTAGTGTGTTTACGACACCCGCTGCTCACAGATCAATTCACCGGAAGCAACAAAAGATCACTCACAAATGATGATGAAAAATGAAATGATTTGATCCATAGCTCAACGATAGCCTAACAAATCTCTCTATACATTCCCAAGGCGTACTCTTGAAATCGGCGAAAAGTGCTGGATTCTTCAACAAACCTCGTGCACTCATAACTCCATCACACCCGGTACTCTCGTGTAATTTTTCAGCATCAACTAGGGAAAACACGTCGCCATTAGCTATTATGGGAATCTTTAGTGATTCTTTGCATAATTTTATTGCGGCGACATTAACAGGCGAGGTGGATTTTTGACTACGCGTTCTACCGTGAACTGCGATGAAATCTAATCCTATGGATTCCGCACGTCTTGCGAAGTCCAGAGTTTTACTGTTTATTGTCGCGCGATCGCGCATTTCAGGGAAAATTGAATATTATTAAAGATGCATGATGTATAAGGAGACCTTTTGCATGCACTCTATTTGAGAATAACCACCGACCGTAAATCTTTGTGAATCCGGATCTTTATGGAAACTGGGATATTTAAACCACTACCCTTAATCGTTCCAACCATGTCCCTAACGGTCTCGGGATTTTCCATCAGATGAGCCCCGATACCCTCGCGGAGTGCCCATCTTTGAGGACAACCACAATTTATGTCTAAAATAAATTTATTTATATAACATTTCAAACCATTTGGTAAACGCGAATGAGGGGACGACGTACCAACTCCATCAACGTGTCCAACCACAAATTCTACTGCTCTCAACAATTCCACGCTATTGTTACTAGCAAATTGTACGATCAATGATGTATCGCTTCGATTCGTGGTGAAATCAGAATCTCTAGCCACTCCTGAATTCTTAAATTCTTTGGCCAGAATCATTGGCGTGTACGCCAAGTCTATTTTATAACTAATTGTTATTTAAATTTAAGTTGAGAGTTCTTTTGGACTCGCAAATGTAAACAGTTCTCTCGGTCCTCCTGCAATTGTTATTTATTAAAGACCTTAAAAATTTTACGAACTTACTTTCTAATTAATTCTCGAAATGGTAACTTACTATACCTCACCATTGGAGCGCACACATTTATATAAGGTTTGGTGGGATCGTTGAACAGTGTCATTGGGGAAGTTCGTTGCGGGGAGGACATCCTGATCGTAATCAACCACACGTAGGAAGGCAATTTTACTCAATTTTATATCTCCTCTCTTACGAATGTATTCTCCTCTTCTTAAATGCGGTTGGTGGAAATATTCCCAAGCATGCGTATGCATCATTATTCGTCAACGTGACAAATAAGACTATATTTATAAATTATCCTCCAGTTCCTTACACTATATTCCTTGAAACTTTTTCAGGAGACGTAGATCATAAATTATATAAAGTACATATGACGTGTTGTGAAGAAAGAAAGTATTCTCTGTACCTCTAGTATAAACGAGAATTCATCAAGAAAAAAATAATGAGATGAAAAGGGAATTCCTCTTTCTATGATATCAATACCTTTCTTTTTTTTTTTTAACCCGCAATCATGCCACAATGGCATGTCTTTATTGAGATATTGAAAGATATCACAATGTTTATAGACTTTCACAAAGTGACTAATTCATCATTACATATTATTAATTAAAGGATTACACTACTTAAAAAATATGAGAAGTCCACTAAGCTAGTTTGAATTAAACAAAATTAAGTTTAAATTAGGTACTTTAAGTCAGATTTAAGAAACAATATTACACTTCTCCAGTTGTTTGGTTAAGATCTCTAACTACTGGGATCATTGTCAACAATTTGTTACTATCAATTAATTCAAAAAAATAATGAATTGTTAAAGTATGATACTAGAAGAGGAGAAAAAGAAAATTCAATTTAAAGTTCTTCAAAAGGTTTTTGTTTCATTTCACAATTTTCTCTTAAAAAAAATTTACATGATTAAGATATTCTCTAAGCTTCATAATATTTGAGGAACTTAACTATTTTTGAAAATAATTTTAAGAAGAAAGTTTAAGAATTTATCCTTTTACTAATATATGAATTCACTTAATACTATTAAAACCAGTGTAATATTATGAATTTTTTTTTCTATATCATCAATAAAAGCTTGTTTACAATATATTTTAAAAACTAATGCATTTTATATTAACCAATAATTTTTTATAAGAATTTATGCTATTCAAAATTTAGGATCAAATTGAGATAAGTAAAATTCCTCAAAAAACCATGAAAGTAGAAATTTTAAAAGAATTAAAACAATCAAAAAGAAAGAAAATTAGTCTTTTTACTACAAAAAACCTTTATAAACCTTTTACTTCAAAGATTAAAAAGGTCTTCAGGTACTTCATAGTCAATTCTTTTTCCTTTGAAAACTTTTTTGTCATTAATATTAAATATATTATCTAAATTTTTTTAATCATTAAGAATCAAGTTTTTGAGTAAAGAGATTTGTAAACAATAGTAGAAGAGTGAAGTAACTCTTGAATTATACTTTAAATTGTTTTAAGGAATGTATTAAGACTTTATTAGCAAACATAAAAACTTTTTACAAATATCTTTTTTGTATATAATTAGAGAATCAGCAAAAAAAGTATGATATCAATACCTTTCTATTAATATCTCTTAAATTTTTTACTTATTAAAATTTTTTTTTTGTTAATACTTATTTGAAAGTTTTATATTTTATAATTTAATTTAATTTTTTTTTTTAAACTACAACTGATATTAGATACAAGTACTTTTATTAAAAATTAACTTAATATCTTGGATAATGAAATCCTTTATGACATTACATTAATTATCTTATACAAACTATATATTTCTATATATATGCAAATTAATAATAACCTATTGTGATTTTCTCTAGATGGACCTGCTACTACTCTGTGAGTGGAACAGACTCAGCTAGGAGCTGGATATTTAAATATACAATCATAGACAGCAAAATAGGCTAATTTAACAGTAAACTTTATAAATTTTTATATTATATTTGCTAAACTAGATTATATAGTATATACCTGATGAGATTTAATTTTACCCTCCAATACTTCCAGAAATATTATTTACTTAGATCTTGGAAGGAAGTACTTTACTTTTTTTGTCACTACCTGTAGTATCGGATCAGTCCTATTTAACTGATTTTCATTTAAGCGAAGCATCATATTAAGATATTCTGAGTTAGAAGGGTGGGGTTCTGAAGACTGCCAGGGCAGGAGGTCTGTGGTACGTTTATGGTGGATTAGATCAGAAGCTTTTTTCATGCAATCCTTCTAGTAGTACAACCATAGATCTCAACCCCTGATCGATGAAAAGCCAGAAGTCCCATCTTCATGCAGCCTAACCTGATTAAAGTTTGTTCTAGATAATTGGATACAATTTTCATAGGATAACCAGTAAACCTGATTAGAAAGGTAATTTTAATTTTTTTGATTCTTAAATAATAGATCTTGTGATTGTGATCTGGAAGCATTACTACTATACTATTGACCACAGGTTCTATATTTTATAATTTAAAAATATTTAAAAATATTTTTTATTTGGTTTTTTTTTTTTTTTTTTTTTTTTTTTTGCCCTCTGTTAGACTAATTACATATGCTTTATTAAATATTTATAAGCTGTACATATATTATGAGATGCTAAAACTACAGTAATTCTTTAAGTAATTCACTCATCTTGGTTGTTTTACCTTGGAGTAATTTATTGTTCCATTAGGAGTTCAGGTAAATACCTTTCCAACTTCTAACATCATTACCTGCAAATTACTACTGCAGATCACTCTTTTGAGTTCTGACAGAGATTAAAACCCAACCATTTTATTCCATACTTTATCCCATTTTACAGGACCTGTTTGAGCATCATATTTTCTGATTTTTCTTTCTTTAATGGTACTTGATATGACTGATTTCCTAATACCTTGGTTCTGTCTTTTTGTTTCTATAGATATATTGGCCTTTTGATCTTGTCACCTCTGTTGATTCCTAATGTCTATTCCCATTCTATCATTTTTTTACATCTGACATTCAAATTTTCTTTCTGAAGTGATTACATGTTTTTTTCTGCATCTTCATTATCCATTTTCTTGCTTCTTTACCAATTCTCTTTCCATAGCACTTCGAGTCTGCTATCTCATTCATTAGGTCTTTTTTAATCAATCCCACATAGAAGCTAAGTATATCCCGACCAGTATTTGAAATCCTTTTTACTAGTTGAGCTATTTTCTTATCCATTTCTCCTCTTTTCATTCTGTCATCAACTGCTGGACTTATCTCTTTTTCTTCTGACTCCTTTTTCCTATCTGCTAGAAGTTTGTTAAAACCTTGCATCATATCTTCCATACCCTTCTGTCAGGTTTCTTGTTACTGAGTTTTGTATGCTAAACATTCTAGCAAGTGTTCTATTATCTCTTCTTGCTGTTCATATGTGAGACATTTTACTTGCTTGTATAAGTCTGGTTTTCTTGTGGCTAGCTTTGTTAGCATGGGTAGCTTGTCACTGGTCATCTTAACAAGAAAGCTTTTTCTTTATGATTCTTTGAAGGAGGTATTCTATGTATGCCCATTATTTATTTGTTCTTAAACTAGGTCCCATATGTGCCTGTGTTGATCTTGGATTTGATAATTCCATTTTTTATCTATTCTATTTTGAGTTGTTTATTGGTGTGTCATTATTTTGGCATTAGTTTTTTTAACAAACTGTCTTATTAGAGCATCCAGCACTATATTTTGTCATTTAATTTCACTAATAATCTTAGGTGGATTCAGATCTTGCCATTCTATTGTTAAGAACTTTAATACTTCTTTAGCTGGAATGTCTGCTTCCTCATTGTATTGAATATTGGAGTGTACTTTAACCTTGATAAAATTTAGATCTAATTTTTTTTTTCTTTACCAGGCTCAACATTTATGCCTACAAGAAGCAATTTTGTTCCTTTAGCCATTTTTTATAAGTTTTTTGGGGATTCTCCTTTTCTATAGATTTCCATTTGAAGATGCAGTCTTGACTGTCAGTATGGATTTTGACCTTGCTATTAATTGGTACTACTAGTAGTATAGTGACTATCGCTACTAGTTCTGCTTTTGTGAACAAAGGCCAATCAGCTACCCCTGCTTGGAACTTGTTTTCTCTTCCTACTTCTCCAATTTGTATCCATGCTTTACACATTTTCATATTTTCATTTCCATGATCAACAAGGGATCCATCTGAGTAAAAGGTCATTGGTTTATTGTTACTATCCCCCTTGTTATGCCTGAGTATTTCAATTAGATGGATTTGATATGCACCTTCTTTAATATTCTCTTTAATAAACTTCTCCTTCCAGTTTTCTATTTCTATTTCTTTCAGTTGCCTTCCATTATGTTGTATAGTTATTAAGTCTCATGAATTGTTCTGCTTATTGATCCCTCTAGGACTACCTTGAAATAAGAAATTTCTAAAAGTTGAGCTCTTCTTGTAGATTTTCTAGTATTAAGATAAAAAACCATATATGTATGTTCTATGTTTGCTTTTACTATACATCAGTTTTCAGTTATGATCCCTTCTGAGCAACCCTAAACATTTTTTATTTAGTTTATTACTTTTTAATATTTTATTTTAAATATTAATTTTAAGTCAAAAGTAATAAATATAAATTCAAAATTTTTAACAATAGAATCAATAACCTCAAAAATAAAAAGATCAAAATTTAAGTCAAAATTTTTATTTTTTTTAATAAATTTTTTTATTTTAATTTAATTTAGAATTTTGAATTATATTGTGATCAAATTTATATTTGACCAATGTGTTCAAATGGAATTGCTTTTAAAAAGACAATTCCCAAAGAAAGAATTTAAAGAAATGGTTTATAATAAAGAAATATTCAAGAAGAGATTCACCAAGAATCCTTTAAACAGTGTCATACAGTATTTCACAAGAAATATGGTTTGCTCAGAACCTAAGTTTATTAATAAATCAAGAAAACCAGGACAATTCCTTTAGTTCTAAAATCAGAAAGAAATATCCAATCTTCCAAAAGAAAAGTGAAGTTATTCCTAAACTTCCAAAGTCAAATAAAGTTATATCCAAACTTATCCTACTTTTGAGCGAATTATGACTGCTTATATACTTGTAAAAATAGGTCACTTGGGTCACTTGGGCCTCCTGGGCTACCTAATCTATGGTAAATTATGTCATGTGCTATATTTGATAAACTGATCTACGCTAATCAAGTACCAATAAGAATATCAAAGAATATCAAAGAAATAATTATAAATAAACAAATAAAAATAGAAATAGAATGAAGATCATGACTAAAAATAACTATCTAATAGTAGTATATGCTATTTTTATCACAGTATAAAAATCTTCTCAAACCAATCTCACAAGAAAAACTATATAAAATACTTAGGATGCTTCTAAATAACAAGGCCATAACAAATCTCAGATTAGCTATGAAATGTTAAAGAGATTAAGCCAGGATGGAAAATAATATCTGAGAAAAATGCTTAACAACTTCTTGAAATAGAAAATTATTTCTATATCCTGAAGGCGAAGTTATATATATTTTATAGTCAAGTCAAAGCCTTGGAAATGTGAACTTTTAAATACAAGACCTATTGTGTTACTGGAGACTACTAGAAAGTGTTTCATTAAAGATCTGATAAATAGAATGGGAAATATTTATAAGATCTATAATATTTTTAGAGGACTCTACTATGCAGAATTACTAGAAGAAGGTATAGTAGAACTGATTTAAATTCTTAATAACATCTGTGAAGATACTAGAGAGAACAAAAAAGAGTTGTGAATATTGTTTCAAGATACAGTCAAAGCATATAACACTATTAGTTTGAACATGCTAGTAAAAGTGATAGAAAGAATCAAGACATTTAAAGGTTTTATTAAGATTATAATAAGCCTTTTCAAAAACAGAGAATTCAAAGTTATATTTGAAGATGACTTACTAATTCTATAAAAGCAGAGGATGGAATTGATCAAGGAGAAACTATTTTACTATTAATGTGAAGAATCTCTATGACTTTTTACTATGCAAAATCCAAAATGACACAAATAGAGAATATAAAATGTCAGTTACCTGAAATCCAGATTTCAATGGTTACAAAATTGAAAAGATAGAATCAAGATATGCTGCAATAGCCTTTATAAATAATTCAATATAAATAGCAAGATTCAAGAAAGACATGAAAAAGATCTTGGAAACAGCAAGAATCTTCTATAGGGCCAATGACTTTCAGATCAATAGTAACAAATCAGTTCTAATTACTATTAACAATCCTAACTGTTATTCAGAAGAAATCCAGATTAGTATTAAAAAAAAAGTAGTCAAAGTGCTTGAAAGAGTAAATCAAACAAGATTTCTAGAAATTTGAATAGGTAATCAAAAGACTTCAATTGAACTAAAGAAAAGAGTACTTAAAGAAATTCATATAATCCCTAGAGCTCTTAAAAATAAAAAGGTGATAGATAAACAGGCATTTTATATTTTAAATAGTGTATTAATACCAAGGATAGAATTTAGAATACAGTATCGTATATTGTTCTGGAAATATGCAACATGTTAATAACAGTATATAGAAAACTCTTTAAATACAAAAGTTTATTATACAGATCTACTTTCAACAGTATAATATATTATCCAAAGATCCATAATTTGAAAAATATTTAGATATTACAAAAAGAACATCAGATAATAGGATTGTGTAACAGATTGAATGATCTTGGATCAGCAGGAATCACAACAATTATAAGGCTAAAAAAACACAAATAAAATATTGGGAACTACTCAATCTACTGACTTGCAACTTACTAGATCATCTTATGGATAAAGATAACTTTTCACTTTAAGTAATTAAGTTAGTTAGAGATATGTAAATTACTTTTTAAAGTTGGAAATAGTACAATATCTTTGAATCAGAAAAAGGAAATAGTTTGATTGGAAAATATCTCTCACCTGAGAAGTATAATAAAGCCATACTATTACTAAAAAACAATCAGTTGATTTATATAGATCAGTTTATTGACTATAAACTAAGTAAAGTAAGAAATTGATGTATAATCCAACTTATCCAAAAAACAGGCAAAGTCTATATCTCAGAATAGTTCTTAAATATAAGTAGAATGTTTCTGAAAGATCTTCTAAATCAGTTTATAGAATCATGAAAAATAAATTGCATAAAATGGAAGTCAACATATTTTACAGTTTATCTTAACTGTGACAAGAAACAAAAAATATGGATAATTAAAAAAAATGATAATCACTAACTAATATAGGAAAAGCTACTATAAGAAGAACCTAAGAAAAAAGCAAGAATTGAACACTACAGATGTCAAAATAGTGAAAATAAACAAGAAACAAAGCTAATTAAATATATGGGTTATCCAGAAGATTTTATTTAAGAACATAGTTGCATTATGAAAAGAGATATGGAAGAGATATATATTATACCATATTTTAATACAAGAAAAAATAGTAAAAGATCCCCTATGCTAACAATTCTATATCCCACAATACCTTTAGAAAGAGCAATCAGAAAAACAATAGATAGCAATCAAGTATTCGTACAGAGTTTGCAGGAGTCATTTTAGTAGTCTAGTTTTCAAGATTTCAATATGGATTACATAAATATAAAAATTTGGGAAGAAATGATTATTAAATAGAATGTTAAAGAAGAAGTATATTAAAATTATCTAATAGAGATATTCTAGCATAATCAAGGATTCAAACAAAAGTCAATCTTTTATTCAGATAGATCACTAATTAATCATGACAGTGACAATATGAAGATGGGTGCAGCATGGATCCAAATAAGTAATACAGAAAAAGAAAGTAGATTTCAAACAGAGATAGATAGTTGGCTCTTATTCACATGTGCAGCACTAATAACAATAATTACAATACTCCTGGTAGTTCCAATAGGTAGCTCAATTGAAATCTTTACAGATAGTCAAGCCTGTATCTCAAATTGAAAAATAGTTAAGAAAGATGATTCAAAAAGAATATATAAAAGATGGCTAAAGGATAAAAACTGGTAATTATGGGCACAAATGATAGAGCTGGTCAAGAAAAAAAATCTAGATCTGAAGCTTATCAAGGTTAAGGTATACTTGTGACTCTTATAATAATGAAGTAGACATCCTAGCCAAATATGCTCTCAAACTTCCAGTGATAGAATGAAAAAATCTTACCTCATATAAAATCCCTACAGAAATTAAGTAACAGAACAAAACTTTAAATGACTTTATAAGACAATTCATTAAAAAGATAAATAACAAGATTACAACATATTAGTGGATACTACAAAATATAACTGAAAAGAAATGGGACTACTAAATTTCATAACAACAAGGCCATATATGGGATCTAGTATGGAAGAGAATAAATAACCATACATAAGATACATCTTTCAAAAATTTTTAAAGAAAAAGCTTTCTTATCAAGTTAATAAATAATGAGCTACCAACACTAAGTAAACTGATGATAAGAAGGCCAGATCTATATAAGCAAGTGAAATGTATTGCATATGATTTTCAGGAGAAAGAAACAATTAATCACTTGTTAAAATGTCCAGTGTATAAGAAATAGATAAAGAAAATATATAATAAAGGTCTTGAAGAAGTTTTGACAAATTTCACAAACTTATACAAGAAAGAAAAAAGGAAATAAAAGTGAAGAATACTAGATTAATAGTGGATGACAGTGAAGAAATAGATAAAATAGACAAGTGAACATTCAGGCTAGTAGAACAGTTTTTAGCAATTAGTCAGAATATATTAAGTCTCTTTGCAAGGTTAATAAGAAGTGAACTTATCTTTGAGATGATGGATCTTAAATGCCATGATAAAAAAATTGAAAAAGAAGCAAGAAGATGGATTAAGAAACTACAAAGTACAACTTGTAACCAGTTCTGGAAGAAAATCTAGAATGCAAGATATGAAAGGATAATAGAATAGAAAGAATTGCAAAAAATCCAAAAGAAAGATAAGATAAAAAGACTCATTAACCTCCCAGGTGCTAAAACCATATGACTGAAAAAGAAAGCTCCAATACTAGAAAAAAAAAAGTAAAAGATAAAGATCTAAAAGATATCTTATAAAGAGGAATTAGATTTGGGATGAAATAGTTGGGTTTTGAGTAATATCAGAACTTGAAAGAGTGATCTGCAATAATGACCTACAGGCAATCATATTAAGAGTTGAAAGGGTTTTTATCTAAACTCCTAATGGAGTAAAATCACTTCCAAAGTTGCATTTAGAATAGTAATTAGGAAGACAAATAAGCTAGTTAATGTTTTTTAGCTTTAGTAATTTATTTTTTTTTTTTTGAAATGGCGACTCAGCCTTGTTTTATTAAAGTTTCAAGATGTGGCAAATGAATACATATACAAGAAATAATTACTAATAAAATACTTCTAGAATTATCAGTGAGTGGTTAAGAATTTTACGCTACTACTATCACTTTGATTCCATAAGCTGGTTTCTTTTCAAGGGCTTCATCAGTCAAGGGCATATTGTCTGTTCCTTGGTTGCTTTCAGTGTCTTCATGTTATAAAATTCTGGCTGCTCCAACCCATGGAATGGCTTGTTGTCAGGAATAATAACTTGAATCAATCTAATTCACGCACTGGAAAATAAGATTTGTCAATCCTCCTAGATTCCCCCTGACGAACGTGCTCAGGTTAGACATGTCATCCCAAATAGAAAATTTTTAAGAGAGATGGTTGTGTTCGAAGGATATGTCAGTATACACTGAGAAGATGGAAGTATCAAAACTTTCCAAAAAGATACTATCCCAGGTGTTGTTATATTTGTTGGAGAGGAGGAGGAGGGAGAGGTCTTTATTGGCTATCCGATGAATTCTATTCAGTTCTCTTTTTAAGATACCACTGATTTAGGAGTTTTGCTTATCCTGTATCCACCCATACCCCAGATTGACTTATGGTGGATCCCAGGTTCTTATGGAGCTGAGGAAATGCATTCAGACACGTGATGTGACCAATGGGAGCTTGTTTACTTCTTTTACTAATATGATCTCTATCTATCCAATCATGATGTGAGAAACTTTGTGCTACTCAAAATTCAGGGTCAAACTGAGGTAGGCAAAATTCCCGAGAAAAAATCCTGAACGAGCACTATGAGAAGTAGACAGATGACAAAAGAGTGGGGAAGTTGTCTCTCATCAAATATAGAACTTCTGTGTTGTTTCTCTATAGTGTGAGATGATGGCACATTATTCTTCTTCCTTTCAGAACTTTCTTGCCCTTGGTAGGAAAGGTGTTTCTTGACTTTCAGGTTACTAGCGGTCAAGTTTTTGCTTGAAGAGGAGTATTAACAAGAAGGAAGGGAAGTAGCGATGACTCTTTAAGTTTTTTCAAGTTAGTTTAAAGAAAGTATCAAGACTTTATTAACATAGAAGTATGAAAACTTCTTGCGAACGTCTTTTTTGTTTGTGGTTAGAGGATCAGCAGAAAGAGTTGCTAATTTGATAAGCTTTAGTGATTTATATTATATATACAGTTTACAAATATTTAATAAAGTATACATAACTAGCTTGACTGAGGATTAAAAAAAAAAAACTATATTATAATATATACTGTATTATTCATAATATTATACTTGTATTATATTACAATTCAAACCTATGGATCTGTAATATAGTGGTTAGTACTCCGTAGGTCATATCACAAGGTCATTAGATCAAATCCTCCAGGGGCGACTTTTGATACTGGTAGATCTATCCCATTGGCATAACTATAAACTAATCGATATTTTCAAATATAACTCTGATCACTGGTCAAATGGAGTTTCCAATGTGGTCACAGGATGGTCTATATAAAGATTGTGATATGGTTGAATGTCTAAAATTGAGTAGGATTATTCTGACACAACCACGTTACTGGAAAAAACTGATAATAAGAAGAGTAGATATTGAACTGGTAGCATACCGCTGAAGAAAGGAATAGTAAATCAACTGAAAAAACCCACAATTTCCTATCTTGATATTGAGGCATCTGTAAAGAATTCAAGTATATGGCTGTATCAGGTTTCACAGACTTGACTATCAGAAGGCCTTGGTGGGAAGAGAAATTCGCGAACCATTTCAAAGGACTAAGAAATTCAAAAAGTCCATGATAAAGAAAATTTGATAACCTGATAACCAGACTACTCTTGATATAAATAAAATTGTTCTGGAAAAAATTAAGAAGGAATTGCAAATCTTTCTAAATAGGTAGTAGTTACAGTATATATAGAAGTAGAATAGATATAGCTACTCATATAGATAGGTTTACTTCAAAAATGTATAATTACTTATTGATAAATATGTAATAAGGGTTTGTACAGATCCTTCAATTGTGACTTTAGGAAGGAAGGCCTAATGTATTCATGAAATCTGTACAACATATATGTTAATAAAAGATGTGGTTATAAAAACATAAAAAAACTACAACCTACTATTACAAATCTCAGAATAATGCAAAGAAAACAAATAAAACTGTTACTATTTAAAGTCTAAGGCCACTCAAGAATTGAACACAATGAAGCAGTAGACAAACTAGCACAGATACTGTATATCCATAGAAAGGTATGGCACTAGGGAAAAAAGAAATTGAGATATCAGAAATACACAACCAAAGCATCAGAATAACCCTCCAATGAAACAAAATTCTCACTGAAGTTTCCATAAAAATGATTACAAAAAAGCTCACAAGTGCTATACACCTGGTAAAATAGAGATTATTAAATAGAACAAGATGTGCATTCAGGGATAGGATCATCAAAGAAACAGATTGGCACACAACCATAACATACCTGCAACCTACCAAAATAAGTGACCACCATATATTCTGGAAGGACCAAAAGTTAAGGAAATTCTGTCTTAGTATATGGAACGAGGAACTACCAATCAAAAGCAAATTATACATAAGAGTCCCCTCTTTATATCAAAACAAGAACTGCATAGTATGCAAAGAACCTGAAACCAACACACATTTCTTTGTATACCTACAGATCAGACAAAACACTGAGACATTTCTTATCAATATAATAATTGAATGTGTAGAAACACATGCAGGCAAAACTAAAAGCTTAAAAGTTATAGACCAAATAAAAAATAAAATCAACCTGAGATATAAGGAATATCTAATAGCAAGCATAAAAGGAGTTTTCTTCAAAGAGCTAACTTGTAACATTAAAAGAATAATTCTAGATAAATTAATTAGAAAAAGTTGCATCTCACTAATTCATACAAAAATCATCAAATACCTTCATCAGATATGAACAAAAAGATGTGAGGCCTTTCAAGAATAAAAAGCATAAAATGGTATCATAAAACAAAAGGAAAAGAAATTCAAATATGAAATCAAAGAAGAAGATCCACTCTTCATGCAAAGAGAACAATTCATAAAAGACTAGTTCATTCATCTGGTCAATAAATTTCTAACACAATGGATAATAGACGCGATAGACAATTTTTATATCCTCGAAATTTATTTTAGCACTAGCCCAGCCTTGACAGGTTAGCTCCTACTAAAGGGGTGGCAACAAGTCACAAGATGAGTTCCTTCAAAGAGAGGTTACCTCTATTGAGTTTTGTTTGATAGTAGACTGATAGTATATCTTAGAAAATTTCTATATAATTATATTGCATAAATACAAATAAAACAAGGCTTAACCAGTGTAAAAAAAAAAAAAAAAAAAAAATTATATTACAATTCAAGCTATTTAATATATCAATCCCAACTTTGCCACTTTATGTTACTATTTATCAATTTCCAAAAATGTCAAGAAAATATTCAATTTCAGCTTTATTTAATAAAAGTTTAAGAACAAATCCTAAAAAGCAAAAATTACTTGCAACTATTGTTATGGGTCACGTGGGGTGACGCAATTTATGTGTAATGATCTAGAATCCAAAAACCTGAAAGTCTGGCATGAAAGATTGAGTGTCACAAGATAATAAACTATAGATAAGGCTTGGATACTGATAAGAAACCTACTGTATATGTATCTGAAAAAGTATGGAAAGTTTAGCAAAGCTTAGGGTTAGTATAGCCGATTGTAAAGTAGATAGCCCATTGTTAGTTAGAAAAGTATAAATAGCTTACCAATGTATGTTGAAAAGACAGAGCTAAATGCATGAGAAAAACAGTTCTCATTGAGAATAGAGATAAGAGTTAGTGATATCACAAAGAAATAGAACACAATAAAGAGATACTTACCTTTGGCCAAGTCAATTACCATGCCTCTACCTTTCTTAAGTGTTTTTTATAGAAGGCGTTCTCTTCTTTGTGTCATTTGTGAGTATTTGAGAGACATTTGGATTATGTAAGGTGCTACAGATTAGTGACAAACTTGCCGGGATAGCTCACGACACTATAATAAATGTAATAAATTATTTGTTATGAATAGAATTTTTAATTGATATTGAAAAACAAAAAGCAAAAATTCAGTAAATAAATAATTCATATTTTGATAACAATTAACAAAATCTAAAATTGAATAACGCAAGTTCTAAAAATAATAATTTCAAAGTTAATGATAATAAAGAATAATAATATATTCAAAAATTATTCAGTTCCAAAATACAAATTTTCAACAAATTCTAGCAAATTTTCAGAAAGTTATTTTATGTGAATTTTGTTGTGAATCATGAACTATAGAATTTGATTTAATTTATCAAATAATATAATAGATGTATTATTAAAATTTATGAAACTAGTACTACTATAATTGAAATTGATAATAAAGAATTTGAGCTTTTTTGTGAATCTTTATATATTACCAACAAAATATTTGGATTATTAGACTAGTTTATTAGTTTTGTAGCACATCAAATATATTATGAATTATATATACAAAACGATATTCTTAGTTTTTTAAAAATAATCAACTATTAATTTTGAAGTACTATATATTCATATTGAATTTTTTAATTCAAAAATAAAACAAAAAAAAAACTTGCAATTCTTCAATATCTATACAATTAGAATTATTTAATAGAAATATAATTAATTGGTCTAATTTAGTTTTTTCTCATTCTATTATTCAGTATTAATTGTTACAAATGTATCAAAATCTGAATTTAAATCTAATTTTTAATATTGGGTAGATTGATTATACATTGATAAACTTTTATGTGATATCTATAATAGTAATATTAGAAAAACTTTTAAAGATAAAAATTCAGAATTATTTTTTAAAAAGAGATATTTAATTCATATTTGGAATTGTGCTAAATATTGACTAGTTTCAACTATTCAATAATAAAGCATATAGTATTGAGTTATATACAGTTGCTTCTAAAAGTTTGAGTTCACTTACTATATTTTTATTATAAATTTCAACTTTGGCAATTTTTAAATCCTTAATTATACAACTAAAAATTATAAAATTTATATATATTATATTTTAGTACTAGTTTTATTTATTATAATTCTTTTAAAAATTTTTGATATATAATTTTTAAAGTTTTATTATAGTTCAAAAATTGCTTTCTTTATCAAATTTTTAATTTTGGAGGATTTTGATTGGCTATTATCATAAATTATATAATAATTAATAAAAAAATAAAAATATTTAGCAATAATAAAACTTTAGAATATATTAATAAAAAATTTTTTTTAAAAAATACAAGAAATAGAATAAGTATTAAAATATAATATATATAAATTTTATAATTTTTGACTGTATAGTTAATGATTTAAAAATTGTTAAAGTTGAAATTTATAATAAAAATATAGTAAGTGGACTCAAACTTTTGGAAGCAACCATATGTGACTATCATAAATATGTCATATGGAATACAATTTAAACATAAAAATATATTAATTCTTGCTATATTATTAGGTCATAGTGAATCAAGTTTATATTAAATAAATTATTACTTTTTTCAATTGTTAATAAATTAATACAACTATGGCAAGGAATAAAACTTAATTCAATTATAAAAAATGAAGAGAAAAAAATAATTCTGATAACCTTAATTTTAATTTTATGTGATATTTCTATAGTATTGCAAGATGAATATTAATTATAAAAATAATCATAATAATTTTGATAATATATTAGATATAAATAAATAGTTTATATCAAAAGATTTGATAATATATAAATGAGATTCTATTAAATAAAGATATTGTAACTCAAATACATTATAAAAATATTTTGTTAATGAGAATTATATCCGATGGTCTGAATTTTTTCACCTATCTTACTTTGATACAATTTATCATTTAGTTATTAATTTTATACACTTTCTTTTCTTAGATATTGATAAATGCTTTATTAAATAAATATAAATTGAAGAAAGGATATTGACAAATAATATATTAGATAAAATATAATAAATAATGAAAATGTTTTAAGTATTATCAGATATGATCAAATTCTAAGAAAAGTATTTATTGCTAATCACTAAAGAAAATTTTTTATAATATATACAACTATTATTTTACGAAAACATCTTTTTGATATAAATCACGAAATTTTAATGAATTTTGTCAAGATTTATCAAATTTTATATGTTAAATTTTAAGGTAAAATTTGTTAAATGAGTTATATAAAAGATTAGTTACAATAATTGAATTAATAGAATTTTTTTTTTTTTTGATACACACAACTTTATCCATTTTATTGATTATATGCATTATATTTACTCTTGTATACAAAGCAATTTTATAAATTTTTTCTATGCTTAGTGAAACAATAAAACCAATTAATACTATATCCATTGTGACATATTATCCTCGAAGGAGGTATTAACGTGCCTAGGCTCTATTAGCATATATGAAAAGGATGTCGAAAATGCTTGAGAACCCTTGTATAATATTTTCCAAAATCTTAATAGCAATCTCTATTGATTGTATTTGTGTCAACTCCTAGGAGTGGGATTGGGATTGTTTTTTCTTTGCTTTTTTCTTCTTTTTTTTTTATTTTGTCAATAATATTCTGTACCTTTTTCTATGCTTGGAGGTGTTTATATCTGTCTCTTCAAATATTATATATAATAAAGTGGAAGTTGTTTATATAGTTTCAAATGGTTTCCATGATCTTGTCTGGACTTATGAACTTGTTAATTGTACTATTATCTTTTTGTTAATAGCATCTTTTATTAGGAGATTCCATAAATTAGACTTTTGGATATGCTTAGTGATTTTATCTTTTGCAATATGTGGGCTTTCTTTTTTTGTTCTTATTGTGATCTCCTGATGTATTGTTGAGGTAATTATTTCTTCAATTTTGATTCCATGGTGTGGATATCAGAAAGGATGAATATTGTCTTCTATTATGAAGTATGCAAAGTATTGGGTTGAGAAATATATTTCAGGTTTTCTTATGTATAGTTTGTCCATAGTTGGGAGTTCAGAATTTCATAGTTTGATTATGAATCTTTGTTAGATGTGATCAAAACTGTCTGTATGTATTCTAATGAATTTAAATGTATATAAGAGTTTTGTGAATAGTTTCCAGTTTATTTCATTTTGCTGAAACGGAAGAATATCACTGTTTCTTTGATAATTTTTTCACTCATATACTGTATGAGTTCAACTTGTCATATCTGTTTTAGCGATTTGTGAATTGGGCCAAGTATCTCGATCTTTTTGTTGTATATAAAGGTTGTTATTGTGTTTTTTAGGGTAGTCAATTTTGTAATGCCATCTACAGTTATGTTGGTAAGTGCTATTTTAGTTACCTCATCTACTGTATTGAGGACTGTGTTCATTTCTTGATCTTTGTCTATCTTGTGCTAGTGGATTGTTTGATATGAAGCTTGATTGATCAAGTATAGGTTATAGATGATTCTGTATTTAGAGATGTTCTTGGTTTTCTGGATTGCTATATAGGTTATTTTTTTGATTAGTTTAATAGAGTCTGTATATATTTGAAGGGTAATTCTTTGTGATATATATGCTATGGCAACTGTTGCTGCAAGTAATTCAGCTCTGAAGGCTGATGCTTGTCTATTGAGTTTCATGCTGAATGTTTACAAGATGTCTTCTTTATCATTTGTTATAATAATACCAATTCCTATTGATATTGATTGCTTAGTATTGAAAGCTCCATCAGTTGTTATGTGTATTTTTTTGTTTGTTTCTATCTCTTGCTATGTTGATAAGCCTTTGTTTAGCCAGATTGATCAGTTCCAGGAGTTTCATCAGTCTCCTTATAGGAAGGGATATACTATCTATTTGTATTAAGTCGAGTGTGTTATTGGATTCATGTATCCATCTGTTAATACTGTTGAGTTATATCTGTATCCTTAATTGTATGCTTGATTCAGTAACATGGGTTGATTTCAATATTAATATAACTGGTACAGCTATTGTTATATGTCACTGTGCTTTGAAGCAGCACATACCAGGTCTGTTATCTAGATTTTAATTGAGATCACAGCCTTCACATTTTTTTACTGGAGATTCATTGCTTATAATATAGTAGTGTAGTTTGAGCATACTTCCTTTGGTGCTAATGCATCTTTCCAGAATAATATTATTGTTCTTCTTTTTGGTACAGTACCAGAATGGTTCAAGTTCTATTAGATTTTTAGGGATTGACTGCGTGGTTGATCTGATTTGTGCTTCTAGGTTGAGAATATTATATTATTCATATTTATCTATATACTGCTGGATAGTTAATTTAAGATATTGAAACCATAGTGATTCTTTTCTTTTATTTGTTTTGTTGTGTAGTGCCCCCACTTGGTGCTATTCAAGTGCTTTGGTATGATAAGTATTAAGTATTTGTTCGACCCAGATTATGTTGTATGTCCTGAGGCCGTTTCTGATTTTATTGTAGGTTATTGTGTTTATAACATTTTCGATGTATGTCAATTCAACTGTATAAGCACTTCTTTTGTTATATTAGTATATAGAAAATTTTTTTGCTTGAATTTCTTTGAGAAAGTCTTGTAAGAAATTTGTCCAAGAGGTGTGGATTTTTGGATATTGTTTGAAGATATCTTGACTTTGTTATACTACCCATTGCAATTGTTATAATAATAGCCTTGTTATTTAACCTGCTATGTTGTTATTGGCATAAAGTCCTTGCATATTGTTTTAGTACTTTTGTGTTTGATGGGTACATGTTTCTATAATATTGTATAAAGTATTGCTGTGTATTATGATTTTGGGGCAGACAATGCCAGTTGGACTTTTCTTCTGAAACTGGATTAGATCTTCTTATCTATTTGATTGGTTTTATGTTCTGAAAAGATCAAGTCCATTAGCAAATATTCAATGGATGGAAAGAGGACGTGGTTTAGGATATATATATGTTTTCTTTTTTATTAATTCTCTTTGATACTTTTTCTCTTTTTGACGCTTATGCCATACTCTGAGAACTCTGATGGCTTATGTTTTGAATACTAAGAAGATTATTTGTCCTTGGTAAACTAGATTCTCTTGTGATGCATTGATTATCATTAGTTCTGACTTGGATGGATTGACTGTGATTTCATTGATATAATAGAAGAAGAAATAGATTACTGTGATATCTTTGAGTTGTTTATGGTTCTGAGTGATAATTATGGTGTTATCTATATATGCTGTTATTGAGATGTTGATTTTGTTTGGGCTGCTGTTATCAAGGATCAGTTTCTAATATTCTATTTGGTAATCTTTTATTTCACTTATTGTGTTGATAAGGGGGTCATAGTAGATATGCCAAAGAAGAGAGATATTGTGTCTACTTGATCGATACTTTCCTCCACTTTGTATGAGTCGGTAAGCCCAAAAAATGTAATGACTTTGTTGGATCTGTCATTGAAGCAGTCAGTGGTGATATTGATTAAATTGTAGGTATTTTTACATATCAAATAGCCTTTGTGCATTGACCAGGTCATAGGCCTTGCTCATATCTTAGAATAATATGTGGCATAGTTTGTTTCTTTTTCTTGTATCCTTTAAAATTTAGTTTATGATTGTAATTGGCTCACATGTGCTATTTTCAGATAAGGCTGCCCAGTTGTTTTTGAATAGAATAGAATATGAGTTGAGCACTGTGGTTAGTCTATTGTTAATTATTTTTGTGAATATTTTCTTGATTGATTCGAGGAGTATAATGGGCCATGTTATATTGATGTTGTGTTGCTATTCTTTTGGCTTTGGAATTGGATATATGGGCCTTCTTTCTATTCCTTAGAAAGCTTCTCCCTAGTAAGTATATGATTGAACATGTTAGTTATAAATTCCAATGTTTCAGTGTTGATATGCTTGAAAGCTATGTATGGTATATTTGAAGGTCCAGAGGCTAATTTGCTACTGGTGTTAGTGATTGCTTCCTTGACTTCAGCATTAGTGATGATGACTGTTGTTGATGTGTACCATTTGGAATTAATCTTGCTAATCAGTTGATGTGTTTGTTGACATATTGTACCTTTGTGTTCAAAAATGTGTCTATATTGAATCCAGGCTCAAAAATGTTTCTTGACTTGATCTTTTATCTCCTCAGGATCATTGATCAGCACGTATTCTGTATTCAGTTCTTTGATCAGCTTGTTTGTAATAATACTTTTTTTAGGGTTATTTAAGACTGATTTGAACATTCTTTTCGTGTCCATGTCGAACCATTGGTTTCTCCTGTTGCAAGCCATAATAATATCACTTCTGTTTTTTTCTTTGATATTATGTTTCTTGGCTTTTTTTTCCAATTTAATAAATATATCAATTTCATCAATGGTTTTTTATGCTGTCTGATTGCTGGGTCAGGAATGGATTGGAACTTTTTCATATATGGTGTTAAAGGCCAAAGAAGTCAAACAAAGTTCAAAATTTTCACTGTGGTAACGTGACTGATAATTATGATACGACTGAAGCTTATGCAAAACAATCAATTGCCAACTATCACCATGCCTCTTGCAAGCTAGAAGAATGCATGAACAATCCATTCACGTCAAAAAGGTAAAAAACTATGAGCTGAGGTAATAGAAAATTAGCTGACCAAGAAGCAATTTATGTATGATATAATACTAGAATAACCATAGTGATTATGTAATAGCTCTATGCATAAAAATATATAAATGTAACTTCCTTCAATGACTTAATAAAATGACAAATCTTAAGATGAATCTTTTGGATAGATTGTTATAACAGTGAAGTTATATGTAGTTTTAGAAAAAACTACCTTGAGACTTGTCCAAATCTTTTTACACCTCTGCCTTGATTTTGATATTGTTTTATGTGTGTGATAGAAGGATGGACTCTTCTATCCGCAAGTTACATGAGCTTTTGGTTATTAGCAACAGACTCGTTAATAAGCCTGCTACAATGGCTAAGTATAATTTCCTTATTTAATTCAAGTTTGCTTTTTCTAGTAATCTGTAGTGTAGAATGATCTGTTTGTGATATTTATTCAGTTGTATTAGAAGGATGGGCCTCATGGTTGGAAAGGGTTTTGGTCTTTTCCTTTATTTCTCATAAAATTTGGAGATACTGTATGTTTTGCTGTAGCACTTAGGATTGCTTGTCTGAATTTGTTCCATTGACTGTTTATATTTAAAGAATATGTTCAACATTCTCTTTAACCCTTGCTATTAGTATGCTGATCTCAGTTCTGAATGTCTCCCATTGTTGTTGTGAAGTTTTCTATTAGAGATATCTTGTATTGTAATTTGGCTAACAAAGGTATTTATTCTTGACTTCAATTTTCCAGCTCTCTATTCGTGTTATCTAGGCATGGTGATCCATTGTAATATCTAGAATGTCAGATAAGAAGGTATCAAGAGTACATCATGTTGAGTGGGAGCTGGTCTAGATCATGTCAATTCTACTTGCTAGTGTTTCCTGATACTATTGTGGAGGATGTATCATGTGTATTCTTTGATATATGGGTTGTGATGTCTGTATTAATTGACTAAATCCAGCTCTTAGAGCTTTTGACAGAACTTGTTTATGTGATCCTTATGTATTTTTTTGTTGCTCCTTACTCTGTCGAGTTTGAAAGATGTATAGCAATTGAAGTTTTCTCCCACTATAATATGCCAGTTGTCTTGATTATGTTGCTTTATCCATTTAGTGACTTGTTTCTGTATTTAATCCTTGAGTTGCCCTAGTGCAGTAGGTATGTAAATTCCTATAATTCTACAATATTTTTTGTTTAGAAGTGCTAGGTCTATACAGATAATGTGGAACTGGTATTTTTGAATGTGTATTATATAGTCTGATAGGGGTTTCTTGATAGTGACGCCTACTCCTGCTCCATTAGACTTGTCTCCTGTCCACTAGGTTGAATATTCAAATGTTTTTCATGTTGTTGTTTCTTGATCTGTGCCATTTATTTCTGTTGATATGATAATGTTCCACTTATCGATTTGCCACATTGCAAACCAAGTCTCTTTTTTAAGTTGATTATTGAGTCATCTGCAATTAAGTATAGCTATGGTTCAATATGAGCAGTTGTTATTTGGTTCCTTTGCTGAGTCTCATAGTATACTATTGTTGTTGTCTATATTTTGTATATGTCTGAAGTTGTTTGAATGGTTTTGCATGAAATATGAATTGTTGATGCCCTTGTATAGTATTATTTCATTTGTTGAGGTGGTGTTGGTTTCTTGTTGTTTAGAGATATCATTCTGTAAGGATTCAGATTGAGTTGACAGGGTTTCATTTGTTGTGATGTTGCTTATGTTGTTACCTATAATTTTTATTAATAGTTTGGGAATGGAGTTTTGTTTTCAGGAATTATGTTGGTGATTGTGAATACCAAGGCATTCATTGTTCTATCCATGTTTTTGATGGAGTTGTAGAGTCATTGTTGTAGTTGTTTAATGTCATTTAGATTTGATGTGTTTGATATAGCTTGTGTTACAGGTCCTGTTTTCTAAGTATACTCTTCTTACATATCTTCTGTAATGTTGTAGCAGTATAATTCCAGGTTGTGATTCTGACATCGAGATTCTAGATTGCCTTTTTTATTTTATGTAGTTCTTTTTGGATAGATACTAATATGTCTACTATGTCCTGAGTTGTCTCTTGTTGGTGATTTGGTCACTGATGATGGGGTTTGTGTTCTTAACTGTGGAGGTATATTATTCTGAAGAGCTTGTGTTTTTCTTCATTGGTGGTTATGCCATCCTTCTGATGGGTGCTGATTTTGCTGACCTGTAACATTAATATAGTCTTTCAAATTTGTTGCTATACTTTTTATTTACTGTGAAATAATATTTACATATGATATAATTATATGATAAATGTATTACAAGATATGTACAAACTAGCCTAATAAAGGAGGACATACAATACTTTCTAAATTTTTCCTAGAACAATTTTTAGAAGTAATCTAGTTATAAAACCATTATAATTCTCTATTCTGTACTATAGATTTTAAGTACTTTGGAGTGGTCTACGAATTTCTTCTCCCACCAAGGTTTATTGATAAATTATTTTAGGCAAAGAGCACATATAGTTAGACATCCTACTGGCTGGCTGTTTACTTCATTAGTACTTTACAAAATTAATAAAATACTTTTGTACTTGTTATAGAATTCTGAATCACTCATTGACATGCTTAAACCATCCTTTATGAGGTTATTAAGTAACACCAATAATGGCTTCAAAGTAGTCTTGAAACCACATATGGTTAAACCAAAAGAACTATTGGATGGTACATAATTGTTTATATCAACCATTATACCAATTTTGATAGTTATCCAGTAGTTGCCAGATTTGTTACCTATTCCCTCGATTATCTTTTGAACTTCCCTTTTAGTAAGATTATCATAATCAGCCATGATGATATATCTTAAGATACCTGATCCTGGATTGTCCAAGGTGATAGTACGCTTGTTGTCAAGGATGATGGCTTTCCATTTTGCTTTTTTACAAGATTCTTTAGATTTTTCTATCTCTATAGTTTTATGTTTGTGAATGCTATTGCAGTGTTTTTTCCATTTGATATGGCTGGTAAAGCTTTCACTACAAACAGTATATGTACATACTTTTACAAGTGGAGGTTGTTTTGGTAAAGGTTGTTTACTTGCTGGTTTATCTAGTTTCTTTTCCCCTTGAAGTTTTTCTTTTTGAAGACATCTTCTTCTCTTCTTTTAGATGAGTCCAGATTAGATTGAGAAGAAAGAACTTGTCATTTAGAGTTACTAAAGCAAATAGAAAAGGCCCTTCCAATCTATTTAGAAAAGAGTTTCTTGGTCTGAAACAAATGTTCAGTTGGATCAGAATATTTAAACACGGTATCATAGGAAAAGCTAATCTCTATGGTGATATTAATCATATTATTGTTGTGTTAATTTAAGATAAAAACTTCTATCTTTCACTATTTTTGAAAAAATTCTTTATAAGGAAATTATTTTATCAAAAAGTGTTCAACAGAAAAGAGTTGTTTGATTGAATTAATAGAATAAAAATATAGAAAAGAAAATTACAATAAATCTTTTTTTTTTTTTATCACAAATGAGCAATACATACAAGTTTTTATTAGAAAATTAATTCATAAACATTTACATAAATAGTCTTTACAAGGTTGTGATACCTAAATAAATTAACTAATGCCTATTGCGATTGTTCTATTGTGACACACTTGCAATCTGTGACTGGGTATGCCAGAGTAGGGTTGAATGGCAATTACTCATTCGAAAACAATTCTATTACTGTTGGAGATAAGATAGAGTAGTTAGTAGAATTTAAAAGTCTATTTGAAGCTGTTAAAATAATGCTAAGGAGTTTGTAGAATTGGTTCGATGGTTAATTGTCAGGTGGTGGTTTGGTTGCTTTCATGGGTTTCCATTTGATGCCAGTGAGTGGTGCTGTAGTGGCAGTAACGGATCTTTCTTTTCAAATTCTGTATAAGATTTTTAGAGCCTTATTCATGATTTTAAACTTTGTTTTGTTACTTTGAATTTGTTCAAGGATTTGATTGGGTATTCCTAAAGAAGTATTTAAAAATGTTCTATTGTCTGCTGGTGTGATAGTTGTGTAGTGGATATTTGTCTATGTAAATTGATTTTTTCTCTGGCTTTGTTTTTGTAAGATTTTTTTAAGAAGGTTGTTAAATTTGAAGAGTTTTTTGTTAAGTAATTCTCTGTTCTCTATGCAGTTGAAAACATGTTCTAAGTTTTTAATTGTGTGATTACATTGGCGACATTTAGGTAATGGGTAGAGTGAGGGATATCTGCTATGAAGTTTGGCTCTAGTAGGGAGGCTATTGAAGAGAATTTTGGTTCTGAATATAGATAACGACCGGAACTGTTATTTGTCAATATGTCAGTACTTTTTGTTTGCTTCTTTGAGTAGGATGAAGTTTTGGATATTGGTGGATTTAAAGAGACAGTTTTGATTAGTAAGGATGGTGATGAAGTTAATTAATGAGTTAATAAACTTAATCCATTGAATGCAGCTGGTTCCAACTTGGTTATTGATGAGTAGTGATATGTTATAGTTATTTGTTGAAAGTGTAGATAACTCTTTTGTGGTTTGATTTGTTATAGTGTTAATTGTGGGTGAGTATTTTTTGAATATTAGTGAAATGTTTTTTGATTTGGAGAGGTTTTGACAATAATTACTGAAGTGACTATAAGGGATTTTGATATTTCTGTTTGAGTATGATGATATTGAGAAGTTGAGAGGATTTTTGAGATTGCACTCGATATGTGAGCCAATTGGGATTGATTGTATTAACTCTGTTAGGATGGTCCATAATTTATTTTGTGTTTGGGAAAGATTTGGATAGAGAGTTGAGGTGTTGTCAATTTCTATTTCAATGATATTAGGATGTTGATGCAAAGATATCTTTTTAGGACTTGGGGTTATAAGTAAAGGAAGGAATAGTATGTTTATAATTGAGATGCTCTGAGGTGCTTATAGAGCAAATATGTGTCTGAGTTCATTAATATTGTTTAGGAGGTAGGGAAGATTATTTTGCATGATATGTCAGGTTGACTTGGTATCAGAAGTAGGTTTTAAGACAATACAAGGTTGTACTGAACAAGCACAAGGAATCAATTGGTGTAAGTTTTTATTGTTGTTATTGTTTTTGAGAATGTAGTGCCTTCCCTTTATAATTTCTATATTCTTGATGTTTTTGTGTCTCTTGATAAAGTCAAACTTGTCATTGTTGAAAAATGCCCAGAATGAGGGGTGTGGATTTAAGCGGGGGAGTGTGTCTCCAATTAGGTTTGGTATGTTGGATTTGAAGCTTTCAAATCATAGTGGAGTTTTGCCTGGTGAGATTCTACCAATTTTAATATAAAATTCTGACCATATATTTTTTCTGGAAAGTTGTATCGAAGAAACTTTCTGATATTTTTGACATTGGATTTAGATAATATAATGGCTATTGGTTTGTTGATCGATAGGTGAAGCCCTATTGATAGATGTGGATCCTTATGTTGGAATAAGCAGATATTAGGACAAATATTGATTTTATATAAGAGGGCTGTGGATGTTGCATCTAGTATCCAGAAGTTGATTTTTGGAAATATGTTGGGTTGACATATTGGGCAAGCCCATATTGCTGTGCTTATTTGGATGGATAAGATCTTTTTTTTATGTGAAGAAGAGTCTTGCTGTTGTTGAGTATTGATGTTAGAAGTTTTACAATAGTTTGGTCCTTTCAGGCTTTGAGTGATATGACGTTAAGATCGGCTTATGAAAATAAAGCTTTATTAGAGATTATTCTTTCTATTTCTAGCTTACACTTGATGGGATGATTGAAAAGAGCTTGCAGTTTTTGTAAGTCATTGGCTTTGATTACTGCTACCTGTAGGGCATACTCTAGTTGAACTGGGATGATCCATTTAGAAATCTGAGTTGTTATAGATCCATTTCAACTTTGTTGTTCTATTATATGTTTGGTGTAGTTTTCCACTTTCTCTTTGAGTTTTCTTTTTATAGCAGTTGATAATGATTTGCCTGATAGATAAATTCTAAAATACTTGATAGATTGGTTCAAAGGCTTTAGAGGTATTGATATATTTTTCACTATAAGCTTTTTTCTGCATTAATCACTCTTGAAAGAGTGGCTAGTTATGAGGTCTGTCTTGTTTTTATTGCATATAATATGATTCATCTTGAGGAACGATGTGAAGGTATCAGTGGCATCTTGTAATGTTGTTAATTTGTGTGTGAATATGGCTACATCGTCGATATAGGCAAAAATGTTGTTGCCCTTTGGCAGGTTTTGCTCAATTTTAGAGATTATCAGGTCATAAAAAATGGTTTAGAGAAGGGGTACTATCGTTTCTCCTTGATTCAGACCCTGAGAAACCAATAGTGGGGTGGTAAGGTTGTAGTGTGATATGAATTGGAGAGATCTTTGCCTTAGTAAATTCAATATAATTGATAAAATTTGTTGAGGAATTTTGATTCGATTCATGGCAAGTAGGAGGTTATCAAGATTGACTGAATTGTATACTTTGGAAATATCAAAAGAAGCTATTCAGAATTTTTCCATTAGATTGATCGAGGTGTTCATTAAGGAGCAAATGATAGAAATGGGCTCCATAGTACTTTGATCTTTTGTGTCTGCATAATTTGATTGTGAAAGGATGTTATTGTTGGCAATGATGGAAGATAACCTCGTATTAAGTATCTTTGTAAAGATCTTGCGACTGGTTTCAATTAGAGCTATTGGCCTGGTGTCCGAGAGGTTATGCGACCACACTAGTTTTTTGGGGAGTAGAGTAATAACTGATTTTTTCCAGAATGCTGAAATGTGACCAGTTTTGAAAATTTCATTTAGGAGCTTTCCAAATATTTTTTGGGCATGTAAGCCTATGTGTTTCCAGGCTTTATAGGGGATTTTAGTAAGGCCAGGTGCTTTTTCAGAGGGAAAGATGAGATTGACTCTTCTATATCAGTTTGGTTGATTGTGATGAATGTAGTATAGTATAGATCAGTAGGTATTTGGTCAATGGGCTGTAGTCAGGGAGCCAATTTTCATTAATAGAAAACTCTTTGATATGTGAAGTTTATAATAATAACTAATTATAATTTCATCAAGTGTACCTGAATCATCTTGTAGCTGAGTGCCATCATGGAGGATAGATAGTTCTAAGGATGGTTTGAGATCATTGAGCACTATTGAAATATATTGTTTGGGTCTTTTCTAAAAGTTTGAATAGTTTTCTTTTACTCGTAGTAAAATTTGTTCAGCCATGTAGTCAGTTATTCTTTTTTGTTTTTCTGATAGTAGTGCTTTAAGGTTTTTTTTAATGGTTCCAGTTGTTGGAGGAAGACTAGATATTCTTTTGTGAAAAAACTTTGCTTTGCCTGTAAAGAGGATGTTGGAGGGCTTATTTCTGTTTTTGCTAATAGTATTTTTCAGTTGCTTAATGGCTTGATTGATATCAGAAAATAGTTGTTTTGGTTTTGTGGAATGTTGTTGCTTTTTGTCAGGATATTAGAGTTTAGGGCATTTTTTATGATGAGTTTGAATTGGTGTCATTTGCAATATGATTCTGTTTCCAGGGCTATGTTGATATTCTCAATGAAGGAGTTTAATTGTTCCTTTGTTGCCTTGTTAAATAAGTATATTTTTGTTGAATAGGAAATTCTTTGTGGTTTGTACTCAAACCACTGAAGAATTATTGTGATGTCTTTATGGTCTATTTTGATGTCACTAGAGTCAGATACATGATAATTTAGAATCTTGCTTGCCAATTTGGAAGAGAGCCACACTTGATCTATTCTGAAAGTGCTAGTGCTAATGTAGTGTGTATAGAGATGTTCCTTGGCAGTAATTTTGTCGGCATCTATCATATTGTCCATTGCTCTGTAGATTTTGCATTTGCGATTATTTGTTGGAGCATTAATTGATGGAGATTTTAGGGGGTATGTGTTAAAATCTCCTGTTATGATGAACTCATAATTCTTGTGGGAATGAAGCAGTTGTTTTAAAGATGAGCAAGCGATATCTCTATGAGGGATGGAATGGGGGAGATAAAGGGCTACTATGATAATGTTTATTTGGGGTTTAAACTTGAGATGTATGGTGCATCAAAATTCATTGGGGAAAAAGGTTTCAGTTATATGGTTTGAAAGGGTTTTAGAAAGAATTAGGCAAGTGCCATTGCTGGGGGCTTTATTAGACAGACTTAATATGATTATATTATTGTTGGCTTTTTTTGGGAGTGGTTTTGAAGAGGTGTGTTTGGTTTCAGTACAGATTTTAATTTGCCTTTCATTAGTTAGGGAATTTAGTAAACAATGTAATTTTCCTGATTCATTTAAACATTGGATGTTGAAGGTTGAAATTGAGAGTAGGTTTTTAATTTTGCTATTATTATTTTTTTTGGTTAATGGATTTGATGGGCGATGTTTGCTTGACTTGATAGGGTTTGTTTAAGATCCATTGTTACAAAGGAAGGGTTTAAGTTAGAAGTGTAATTCATGATTAATAGAGGGAGGGGAGAAGAGCCACATTGGGATCAGGTAGCTCTGGTACTTTCATAAAGTTCTCTGGAAGTTTTTGAAAGTAAAAATATTGTTTCAGAATATTTAGTTTCTCGGTGAAGGATTCATCTTCTATTAATGGTAGAGTGATATTTGTCCCCTCATTTTTTAAGATTTCATTTAAGGTTAGGAGGTCTGGGAGAATGGAGAGGACTGGTTGAATCTATTCTCTAGGAATAGGACCCAAATAATTATTTTTAATTTTCTTGATATTGTCACTAAATGAGAGGTTATTTCTGTTGAGATCATCCTTTGAGAGGCCTAATTCCTTTTCAATTACTTCAAAATCATTGGGAAGGAAAAGTCGATTAGATTGTTTAAGAGATGGGTCTATCTAATTGGGTCCAAGAGGTAATTTGAATAGGTAAAGGAGGATTAATTGCTGGATAAGGGTTTTGACCAGAGATTGGTCGTTGATGGGTAGTTCTATGCTAGTGATCTCATTGTGCCAGTGGGGTGATGGAAGGGACAGTTTTTGGATCAAGTAGTCTTTTAGGAGCAATTTGAAGGCATAGTTATTATTTTGTAAGGTTTTTGAGACTTGTTTAATGTGATAAATATCATTGGATATGAGAAATAGGGAAGCTAAGTCTTGAAGAAGTTGTTGGTAGGTATCAGGAGGATTGATTTTTGGAGGAGAAGATTGAAATATTCAACTGGAAGTTTGTTGGAAATGTAGAACTTTTCACGTAATTGGTTGACTAATTGTCTGAGAATGCGAAGTTGTGCCCATTCTGTGATAAGGAAAATAGATTTGATTTCAGAGGGAAAGTTCCAGAAATTAGATGGGAGATTTGATAGTTTTTTGAAGAAGCTTTCAGATAAAAGATCAAAGTTATAAAAGCATCTCAATGCTTAAGCCGTTGTGGTGGTCATAGAAGGGGCCTCTAATGGAAGGGCATGGAGCAGTTTGATTTTAATTCTGGAGGGGATTTTATTAGGATGTTTGGGAAGCTTCGGGAGAACATTTTTAATAAGTTCTTCCAAATACATCAGGAGTTTTTTATAATCTATCTTCTCTATGGAAGGGTCAATAAAATAATTGAAGCCATATTCTAGGATCTGAGCAACTTGCCAGTGTCAAAGAGTGTGAAGGTCTGAGGTTCGAAGAAATGTAGCAAAGATGGATTTGTTGATGACGATGTTGATTTTTTTTTTGATGATCCTGTTAATGTAGCCAATATTATGTTTGTTGAGGTAGTTAGTTTAAAATCTTTTACTAGCTTTTTATATTCTCTCTAATGGATTCCTTTTAGCTCTTCAGATTTGGCAAAGGATCTAAAGAATGCTCTGTCTTTATATGAGATTTTTGTAAGGACTGCTGATAAGGCCTTTGGGGATGGATACGAGAAAGATTTCTGATTTTTATGAACATCTTCACAAGAGATTTTGGTGAGAGATTGGTATCATTAATGATTGCTGCCATTTCAGTAATAGAGGATTGATAGTCTGGTGGACTTGCATTTTTAATATCTTCAGAACCAAATGCATCTTCAGTTTCATTGGCCCATAAGGGAGAAGTTGATTGTTTATTATTGGAGTTGATTTCCATATCTGTGGCTGTGTTTATGTCTAAGGAAGTTTGAACTTAATTGGTGCATTTAGGTGTGCTATCACTAAGAAAACTGACTGATTTGTTATCATTAAGGGGTGAGCACCTTCCTTATTAGTTAATTTAGTTGCAGGTAAGTGAGGGAATCTTGATTTGTAATTCTTGTGGACTGCTAATCAGTATCTTGTGGTACGGGAGTGTTTGGAGGGGGTATGGGGATTTCCCTTTTTTTAAGGGAGAAAGTATTAGAAATGGTGTTGATAAAAATAGAGATTTGGTTCTAGGGACAGTGAAGTTTGTAATCCATTGTGTTTTTGACAACTTGACGAACTGCAAGTGTTCTGTCATCCTCTGATAAGTGAAAAGGTAATTGATGTTCCATGAATTTATTGAGAATAGTGAGGTTATTGTGAGGAAGAATTTCAGCTGAGACATTAAGGGAAGGGAAAGAGACTCGTAAAGTTTGTTTTTTGATTTAAAATTTGATATGTATGATTTTTAGGTCTAAATTTGGATCTGAGTTGAGGGGATTAATAGTTGGAATTAGCCAGGATGTAGGGCAGTATTGAAGGATAGGGACTTGAAGGTGAGAGGCTGGTTTTGTTGTAAAGATGAAAGAAGTTTTGTTTTGTTTATAGATAATAGAGATTTTTGGTTTTTTATTGTCCATTAGGACAACATCTAAGATAGAAAATTCATTTTCATTCTGTATAGCCTTGGAGGGACTGCCTCCAGGCTCTTTTTGCTTGCCTTTAAATGAAATTTTGTTTAAGTTTTTTCTGAAAATTTGTGGTTTGGGTGATCAACAGAAAGAGTTTTTTTAATTACAATAAATCTTTATTTTTTATTATATTTATATAAATGTATATATGATTATAAACTATTGTATACATTTTGGTACTTTTTATTTAAGAAAAAAAATAAAATATATTTAGTAAGTTTTTAATCAAATTTAATATTCAGAAGTAGAACTTTAATGAATTTTTAATTTAGATTCATTGTTTAAAAATTATCAAAATATTGAATCCAAATAATATAAAAATTAATAAATGATTATTTAATTATTAATTTAACTAGATCCTATTTTAATAATCAGAAGCTTAAAATTTTAAATAATTAATCGAATATCGACTAAATTTCTAAACTACCACATAGAATTCATTTATAAAAAATAATAATAATTTAATAATTATTTAAAATAGAGTAGATCAATATAATAAATAACAAATAGGGATAAAATATTTGATTATATTATATCCTCACAAATATTAAGGGCTCATTTATATTAGCTTGATTCATGAATCATAATGAAAGTATCGATTTAATATATATCTAAAACAAATTTAATTCTTCTTTATATGTTCAATAAACTTTTTGAATAATGTTATTGAACATCAATTGATCTTTATTTGGTAATAAAAACTGATTAATTTAATAGAAATAAATTTTATTCAGTTATATATAAATACTGTACATAATCCCTATTCATAATATTTTTAATTGATTTATTTTATTTAAATATAGAATTTCAAATTGATAAAACTCTCATAAATATTTAGTTATAATTTTTTAAATCATAAATATAATATATAGTTAAAAATTTAATAAATATGTGAATTTTGACAAAAGTTTAATAATTTTTGAGAAAATTTTTAATGAAATATATAGTAAAAATAGTATGAATTATATAATAAATAATATTAAATTATATAGTAAAAAATTGATTGATGATTTATTTATATTGAATTATATAGTAGTAATTAATTGATAATTTATTACTGTATATAATTAATATGCTGAATTATTTATTTTTTTATTAAATATTATATGAGTAATATTATGCTGAATAAATATTTTTCAACTAGTATAATTCAGTATTATATACTTTATTATCAAATAATTGGAATTTATTTTTATTTAACATCAATTATAAATATGATTTGGCCATCTTTTTTTAAAAAATAATTCAAAATTTTCATCTATAAAAGTTTTTAAATATTATTATTATAAATATTATATATAATTTGTCAATATTTGATTAATCTACTTAATATCAAAGATTAAGTTCAAAATTCAGATTTTAATACTTTTGTAACAATAGATTTTTTTTTTTTTTTTTTGAAACAGCGACTCAACCTTGTTTTATTAAAGTTTCAAAACATGGCAAATTTTTTTTTTTTTTAAAGCTGGCTCGGCCCCCAGTTGGTCTTTTATTAAGCTTTTACTCAGATGTTACATTGTACTATCTATTTCAAAGCTAGCTAGAAATCA
>CAJVPT010000141.1:0-40113 GCA_910592055.1 Acaulospora colombiana
AAATTTTATTTTCTTTTTGATTATTCTTTAAATTTCAAAAAAATTTTATTATTAATAAACTTTGATTATAAAGAAAAATCTCTTTGAATTTAAAAAAAGAACTTAGTGAAAAATCCATCAATTTCTTTTTTAGGAGATAATTTCAACCTTCTCCTTCCAACCATCACCTATAGAACATAAGTTCTTTTTATATTTTTTTATTATTTATAAATCATGAAACTCAAAAAAAAAATGTAAACAAGATTTGCATAATGATCATGTAATTTAAAGTTTGAAAAAATAAAAAATAAGATTCGTAATGATCAATCAAAAATTAAAATATCTGATTGTACAACGCGAAAATTCAAAATGCCTTCAAAAAATCCAAATTATTTTATATTAATAATCTAAATTGATAATATTATTAACTAAATCAGCTGAATTATAATCTTTTAATTCTACTTCATCACTCTCATTGTTTTTTTCATCAATTTTTTCTCTTTCTATAATAATAAAAGGTTCTTTTTTTAATATTTCATTATGTAAATCAATAACTTCTTCTATACTAAGAATATAACAACTATTATTATAATCAGAAATATTTTCATTTTCTTCTAATATTTTATCAATATTTTTAATAATTTCTTCTTCCTCAAAATCGTTTTCCAATAAATTATAAGCATTAGTAACTAGATCTACAATCCCATTATCCAAATAATTATTTTTAAAATAACTTAATTCATTTTTTGAATTTGAAATTAAATATCTATAAATTTTTGCCATTGATTCAAGACTTTTAATATTCAAATTTTGTCGTCATTTTTTAATCATCCAACCCAAAGTAGAAAAAATTCTTTCACAACTAGATGAATTTGGAATTATAGAAAAAATTTTGATTGAAAAATTTTATTAATTTTTTCTTGATAGCTGGGTTGTAAAAATTCAGATTTATAAAAATCGTCTAATTTTTGTTGTCTTTATCTTTTATTATTATCTGTGTCTTCATTTGAAGAGAAGAAGTTGGCTTCTTTTTTAGCAATTATTTTAGAAAAATATATCATAACGGATTCTGGACAAGAAGAACATCTATTTATTAAATGTTGACAAAGTTTTTGTGGTTTTCCATTCTCCCAAAATTTTTTACAATAATTATAAGTAGTGAGATAATGTCCATTACTTTTTCTTTACCTTTTTTAATATGGTTTCAAACTGAACTATTTGGTTTACCAAATTTGCTTGAAGAAGAAGACATCTTTAAAAAAAATTTTTTTTTTAAAAAAAGAGAACAAAAACAAATAAAATCTTATATTACTATAAATAAATATATAATAATTAATCAGGAATTTTTTGAAGTAGATCTTTTAGTCAAAATTTGCATATTATGTTCTTACTTTCGGTTATCAAATTATTTATATCCTTACTTTCAGTTATCAAATTACTTATATCCTTATTTTCCATTATCAAATTACTATGTCCTTACTTTTGTATATCAAATTGACTTTCGGTTATAAAATTGACTTTCGGTTATAAAATTGACTTTTGGTTATAAAATTGATTTTCAGTTATAAAAAATTGACTTTCGGTTATAAAAAATTGCCGATTAGTAATAAATTAACTATCGATTATAAAAATTTGACTTTCAGTTATATAATTATATCCTATAACCTAAAGTCTAGAGGGACATAAATCCTTTTTGGTTATATAATTATGTCTTCTAACCTAAAGTCTGGAGGGGACATAAATGCTTTTTGGTTATATAATTATGTTCTCTAACCTAAAGTCTGGAGAGGACATAAATACTTTTCGATTATAAAACTTTCGGTTATAGGACATAATATTAAACTTTAGGAACCCATCTTTAATTGGAAGATCTTGATAGGAGAAGAAATCTGCAGATCATGCTGAAGTCCCAAAAACTGGAACAGATTAGAGTATAAGCAACAGTTTAATAACTAGATTACTTTATAAAATTGTTCTAGAAAAATTAAGAAAACATCATATGGTTTTTCTTAACAGACTAGTTAGTATATATAGTATATAATACATTTATTATATATAAATCATTATAAATACAACACTATTTTGTAGTAAATAAAACCATAGAAAAAAATTTCTAAAGAAAGAAGGATCAACAGTAAAGTACCTTTCACTTCTCAGCTATGGTAGAAATAACTAGAGATTGTATTTCAAATAAAGGACTCAGCTTTTACTTTTTGATTGATTGTCTTTATCTCTTAGAGTTATCTTTTCATGGTTTTTTGAGGAATTTTGCCTATCCAGTTTGATCCTGAATTTTGGATAGTACAAATCTCACCAACTCCGATTGATTGATATAAAATGTGTCAAACAAGATTGATAAACAAGTTTCTATTGGCCACCTCATGTATCTAAATGCATTTCCTCAACTTTATAAGAACCTGGGATCCATTATAAGTCATCTTTCTATATGTGAATGGATACAAGACACTGCACTCTCTTACATTAGCACCATCATAAAAGAGTTTTGTTCAACCATAGCAAAGGTTATAAGATATTTCAATCATTTTTAATATTGGAGTCACCTACTCTTGGTAGTCAAGTAAGTTTCTGTAGCTCAGACAGATAGGTAAAGATCTGCTTTTCTTTAAAAATAAAAACAAATAAAGTGGATAGGAATTTTTTCCCAGCCGGCAGGTTTTTTACTCCTAATCTATGGTTTGTATAAGGATTACAAACTGAAAATTGATATTAAACTTCTCAATATGACTCCCCTCCAACATGGTCACATAGGTCACTAGTAATATCTACTAATATTGCTTATAATGAGAGCACTTGATAGAAATCATTGCCAGATTAAAAGATCTCCTAGAGACTCAGTTCAACTTTGAAAGAGTTGTGTCTTTTTAAATAAGCAGTATATACTTTAAGTCAAACATTATCTTTAGGATTAAGTTGACACCCTCTCACAGGTTTTAAGGTATCCTTTTAACTGTAGGTTTCACCTGATCTTTGAATGAGTAATCCTCTAGGCAAATTTCTAGATAAGATAATTTCAATAAAGCTGGATTCTGAAACCATTTCTCTCTCTATCCTGTGAAGAAGAAGAAGTAGAAGAAACCTCTTCTCCCTTTCAAAGATGTTAGAGACACAGTACTCCAGTGGATAATCCATAAGTGTTAATGTTATTTTGGTTAAAGTCTTAGTGGATAGTTGGTAGTTGAGAAAATTAGATCTTGATCTGGCAATGCTCTTGGTGCTCTCCCTTTATTTTTTTTTTAGAATATAAGGAATATAAATATTAACTTGACCCAGACAAGTTAGTTTTCCTTGTGGGAGGCGACAAATCATGAAGATCCATATTTAGAAATCTGAACTGAAAGGAATCTTTGTATATAACTCTAACATACAGTATATACTAGTATAGTTTTAGTTTGTAGTTAACCTTAATATACTATAGATAATACATATGTAATTTTGAATTTAAAGTTAATAAAAACCAATCAAAGGTTGAGTCATTTAAAAAAAAAAAAAAAAATTTTATTCAAAGATTTATAATTTGAAAAGTATTTGAATGTTATAATAAAAAAATCAAGTAATAAGATTCTACAATAGACTAAATAATTTCAGATCAGCAATAATTATTAAACTCAAACAAGTACAAATCAAAGATTGAAAATCACTTAATTTATTAATCTACAAATTCTTAAGTTATCTAATAAACAAAAGAAAATTCAAACTTCAAGTGATCAAAATTATAAAAGATATGAGGATAATATTTCATAGTAGGAAATAGCAAGTTATCTTCAAATAGAGAAAGGAAAACAGTTATATTGATAAATATCTTATATTAGAAGAATATAAAAAAGCCATACCATTATTTAAAAATATTTAACTAATATATCTGAATTAGCTAATCAAGTAAGAAATAAAAGATAATAAAAGATTGACAAATACTTTAGCTTTTACAAAATATAATCAAAGGATTTATACTAGAATAGTTTTAAATTATAGTTAAAAATCTCTCAGAAGAACAATTAAAGTAACTTATAAGATTCTGAAAAAAAAACTATATAAAATGGGAACCAAAATATTTCAAAATAAAAACTAATTAAGACAAGCAGAAAAAATTATATATATTAAAATTTATTTATGAATATATCTTAAACAAAAATATATATTTTCTTATATTCTATCTTTTTTTTTTTTTTGATTCACAATCAAGTCAATATGATATATCTTTATTGTATATATATTAGATATTTATAATTTTTTACAATTTTTATATACTAATTCATTTATTAATGAAAAATTATTTCTTTAAATACAACCTAGAAAATAGTATTTCACTCCTTTACTAATTTAAATAACTTCTCTAATTAATAAAATCATTGTCAACAAGTTATTACCATAGATTATTTTAAGTTCTGTCTATAGTTAAAAACCAAACTATTTGATTCCATAACAAATTCAATTCTTAATAATCACTGTATACTTCTTTTCTTCTTTTTTTTTTGGTGTTTTCTATTCATACAATATATTTTATTATTCATTATATTTATTTTATTAAAATATTATAAATAATTAAAATATTTTTATACTTATAATAATAAATAGAATTACTTATAAATATATTTATATTATTTTTGATAAGATTATTAATTAGTGTTATTGAGAATTTTAAAATAGTTTTAAATTCTTTAATAGTTAAATTCTTTTTGTTTTTTTTTATTAATATAATAAAATTTTAAGTAATTTATAAAACTTATTATAAATAAACTGACAGGGGCCTTTTCAATATTATCTGGAAATATATAGAAGAAAGCAAGACTATCTCCTTGAGGAAGTATCTCAAAGAGCAGCTCAAGATCCCATCAGCAAATACACAGAATATAATCAATAAACTTTGTCAAAAGATGAGAGCAAATTTTAAAAAGAAGATCTGAAATACTCGCTGTGTCAAAGTTATAGAATGGGAAAAGAAGCAAAATATTATAGAAGAGAACAAAAGAAACAAGAGACCCAAGCTTAGACCTGATAAATAGACTGAACAGAATCAAAAAGAATTGTTATTAGCTCCAGCGGATTTGAACCTGAAGGATATTAAAGAAATAGAAGAAAAGAAGTATACAGCGATTATTAAGGATTGAGTGTGTCATGAAATAGAATGATTTGATTTTTAACTGTAAACAGAACTTAAAATGATTTACAGTAATGACCTGTAGGCAATGATTTTATTAATTAGAGAAATTATTCAAATTAGTAAAGGAGTGAAATATCATTCCCTAGGTTACATTTAAAGAAATATCTTTTCGATAATGAGTGAGTCAATATGTAAAAGTTGCAACAATTTGTAAATATTTAGCATATATACAATAAAAACATGCTATGCTAATTTGACTATGGGTTAAAAAAAAAAAAACTTATTATAAATAAAAAAACTCTTTCTGATAATTTTCTGATCACATACAAAAAAGATGTTTGCAAGAAGTTTTTACACTTCCTTGCTAATAAAATCTTAACACTTTCCTTAAAACAACTTGAAATATGACTTCAAAAATTAATTCTACCCTTCTCTTATTGTTTACAAATCTCTTCATTCAAAAACTTGACTTCTAATAATCAAGAAAAATCAAGTAGTATCTTTGATTTTAATGACAAGAAAGTTTTCAAAAGAAGAAGAACTGACTGTGAAGTATCTGAAAATCTTTCTAATTTTTGAAATGAAAGGATTATAAAGATTTTCTACAGTAAAAAGACTTATTTTTTCTCTTTTTGATTGTCTTGACTCTTTTAGAACCCATATTTATAGTTTTTAGGTAAATTTTGCCTATTTCAATTTGACCCTGAATTTTAAGTAGCACAAATCCTTATCAAAGGTAATTGACTGACATGAAACACATCAGTTTTTAGAATATAAACAAGCTCCTATTGGTCACATTCATATGTCTCGATATATCATTGATGATGTAAAAAAAAAAGTTTTAGAAAAGGTGTCCCTTTCAATCATATATGTTTAACCTTCAAGAAACAATTATAATACCAAAAGACAAGTGATGAGTAGGAATAAAATATCCAACTTCCATCTCTCATTAAGTTTTTCAGATGGTAAAAAAACTTTCTTGAACAAAAGCTGAGATCTCCAAACTTCTATTCTGGTCAGGCAAAGTTCTTGAAAAGATTTTTTTATTCTGATCAGACAAATTCTTCTGTAATATGGTACTGGCTTCACTAGTGATAAGCAAATCTATACATCGGCAGAAGGATGAGTTCTTTAAATATTCTTCTTAAAGTCACTTTCAGGAATAGCTAAATTCCTTAAATATCATGAAGCTTAGAGAATATTTCAATCAGGCAAACCCCTTTTAAGAGAAAATTGTAAAATGGAACAAGAACTTTTTAAAAGGCTTTGAATTGTATTTTCCTTTCCTTTTTCCCAGTATCACCTTTAGCAATTCATCATTTTTCAAAATAATCAATAGTGACAAACTATTGGTAATGATCCTGATTGACTTAGAGACACTATTGTCAAGTTACTAGGAAAGCAAGATATTGTCCCCTAAATCTGACTTGGAATACCTAGTTTAGACTTAGCTTTATTTAGTTCGAACTAGTTTAGTGGACTTATTATATTTTTTAAGTAGTGTAGTCCTTTAACTAATAATGTACAATGATAAGTTAGTCACTTTGTGAAAGTCTGTAAAATATTTAGGTATTTCTCAATATCTCAATAAAGATATGCCATTGTGGTATGATTGCAGATTAAAAAAAAAAAAAAAAAAAGTAATGTATAATTACTATAGGAACCAGCAAATTCTCAAATGGTATAATCTAAAGAAGAATTAAAATCTAGTTCAATACAATAATAAAATTAATTGGAAAGCACAGTAAACTTTTTGAGATTAAGGAAAGTAACAGCTGGATTGATAGATACAGAGAACTATCAACAAAGAACTTTTAAGTTAAAATACTGGATGCAAAAAATATCAAATATAACAAAGCTTTATAAATAAAGAAGGGACTTACTTAAATAAATCAAAAAATATGTTAGATATAACGTAACAAAGGAAAATTAAATCCACATATATATATGTAAAAGCAACAATTTAAACTTTTGTAGATACATGCTAGATATAATAATAAATTATCTCCAGAGTAGAAGAAGTAAAACAAGTTCTGGATTTAGAAATAGATCAAGAAGACTAAGCAGAAAGAAAACAATCTCTGGATCTATATAATAGCCAGAAGTTTAATACTCAATAGTATCTCAAGCCTAATTAAAAGATGTACTAGAATCTTTAGAAATAAAGCTAAACTGATTTTTATGGAATACATTGAAAAGATTCAAGAGGCTGCAAGAGTAATTTAAAAACAAATATATAAAACAGTAAGTAAATAAAAAGTTTCCTAGAGAATTTCGAAGATAGAGAAGAGAACCAAGGGTAAATAGAACCAGAATATTCCAAAAGTCCCTTAATAAAAACTTTCATGATATCAAAAAACCAAGTGATGAATAATGTGCATTGCAAATTCCTATCTCTTACTTAAATTTCTCAAGTGATAACAAAGCTTTAATATAAAAAAGCTGAGGTCTAAATATTTTCCTTAAGATATTCAATCTGATGTTCACTTAAATAAAAGATCAGTTGGATTGATCTATCTGATGTGCAGGTTATAAAAAAAAAATTTCTTCTGAGGTTCAAGTGAAACAAGAAGACTATTCCAATTAGGCAGATCCCTTTTAAGAAGAGGTTGTTTTTATTTTTAGATTTTTTTGGCAAGTCTTTGAATTGTTTTTTTTTTCTATTGTTTTTTTTTTCCTCTTTTTAATTTAGCAATTTATTAGTTTTGGGGCAAACAATAGTAACAAACTGTTGGCAATGATCCTAGTAGATAGAGATTATTATTATCTATTAGAGAAGTATAATATTGTTCCTAAAATATGACTTAGAGTACTTATACAGTATATAAAGACAAGTTTATCACTTTGTGAAAGTCTATAAATTATTGTAGATTTGTTTAATTTTTCAATAAAGACAAGTTATTGTAGCATGATTACAGGTTAAAAAAAATTTTTATTATAACTACTAAAAATCTAAATAACTCAATTAATAAATCAATTTTTATACCTATAATAATAACATTGTTTTTGAATAAGTATTAATTATTTAATTCCAACCTGATAAATCTCATTACTGATTACAAATTGTTATATTAAATACATTATATTAAGTTATATTTAATTTAAACTAGAAATTCAAAAAAAAACTTTTTTTACTAATCCTCTGACACACACAAAAAAAATAATCGCAAGAAGTTTTACACTTCCTTGCTAATAAAGTCTTAACATTTTTCTTAAAACAACTTGAAATATAACTTTAAAAGTTACTTCTACCCTTTTCCTAATGTTTATAAATCTCTTTACTCAAAAACATGACTTCTAGTAATCAAGAAAAGTCAAGTAACACCTTTGATACCAATGACAAAAAAGTTTTTAAAGGAAGAAAAACTAACTGTGAAATATCTAAAAGTCTTTATAATCTTTAAAGCAAGAGGCTTATAGAGGTTTTCTGTAGTAAAAAGGCTTATTTTATCCCTTTTTGACTGTTTTGGCCCTCTTAAAGTTCCTATTTTTGTGGATTTCTGGGAAATTTTATTTACTTAAGTTTGAATCTGAATTTTAGATAGCACAAATCCTTACCAAATGTAATTAACTAATATGAAACATGTCAATTTTTGGAAGCTTCTATTAATTATACTTATATGTTTTAATACATAATTGATAATATAGGAAAGAAAGTTCTAGAAAAAGTATCCCTTCCAATAATATATATTTAATCTCCAGAAAACAATTATGATATCAAAATGTAAGTGATGGATAGAAAAAGATGATCCAATTTCAATTTCTCATTAAGTTTCTCAAGTGATAAAAAGACTTTCTTGGACAAAATTTGAAGTCTTCAAGCTTCTATCCTGATTAAGTAAAGTTTTAAAAGATTTCTTTATCCCACTTTTTCATAATATAATATTGGCTCTAATAGTATTAAGTGAATTTCTACATTAACAGAAGGATTAATTTCTCAAATATTCTTTTTGAAGTCACTTTCAGAAATAGTTTAATTCCTTAATATCATGAAGCTTAGAGAATATTTCAATTAAGCAAACTCCTTTTAAGAGGAAACTGTAAAATAGAGCAAGAATCTTTTGGAGGACTTTAAATTGTTTTTCTTTTTCCCTTTTTTTTCCAGTGCCAACTTTAATTTTTTTTTAAACTGGCTCAGTCTTGTTTTATTATTGTTTTTCAATTACATTTATACAGTATAGCTAATGCTACAGTACACGGATGTGGTTTCAGTAATAACAAAATTCAATAAGCTATAAACTACCTCGTGGCTTGTTGCCCTTTCCAGAAAACTAATATGCCAAGGCCGTGCTAGTTGTTGGGTGGAATAGTAATAGTGTGAAAATGTTAGTATTATACTTTATGTATTCATTTGTACAGCTGTTAACTATCCTGACCAAGCTTTCATTCTGGTCCTTTGTTATTTGACTGGTTGGATTATCTTGGGTCTGTTGCTGCTTGTCTTGTGTTCGTTTGGTTTGTTTTGCTGTCTTGCTTGTTGGTGGACTTGGGGCTTATGTATGAGTTCTTTCGCAGTGTACTTTACATATGTCGTGTAGGAGTTCTTTCCATTCCCTCATTGTATTGATAATGGATGTTGTGATCGCTTTGCTGCTGGCTATCAACCTGTTGAGTGTTCCTGGGATTTTTTTTTATGACTGCTCCTCTAATAAGTAGCTTGAGGGTTCTAGATGTCTTCAGCTGGATGCGTTATTGTATAGTGTTCTTGAAATTTTGCTTGTGTTCTTTACGAATATGTGTCGATATTTGTTTTATTAGGATTCTGTAAAAGTTCTTCCTCAGAGTGTCTTCCTGATTGCAGCATAGGCAGGGGTGAGTGATGTCTTCTATTTCTTTGCAGTTGTGGCATTTGCTGTCCTTATGGGTTGAGGGATATCTATTGTGCACTTTGCTCCTGGTTAGTAGTTCTTCATATCAGAGATTGAAGTTGAACTTTCTTAAGTGGTGATCCTTGTTTGAGGTTGTCTGTTCTTCTATATTGGAGAGGTGTAGGCTGTTGAAGGTGTGTTACTAGTGTATATTCCTGAAGTTCTCCTCTATGAAGCTGTTCTGGGTTTTGTTAAGTAATCTCCATCTGGTGAATCTTATGGCTCTGTTGATTTGTTTTATCATGTTCTTCCCTGGTGTGTCTATTAGTGTTTGGTCCCATTGAATACTGATCAGTGGTGATTCTTGGTAGTGTTTCCTGATATTGACGATCTTCCTGTTGGGTTTCATGTCTTGTGATGTGGGTCTATTTTGGATAGTTTGTCTGCTTTCTTGTTGAGAGGAATGCCTGTATATGCTTTGAGCTTATGTAATATTATGGTTAGGCCCTGGTGCTTCTTTATGTAGCTGTATGTATCTAGAATTGTTTGGTTTTGGTATTGTTTCTTTCTTGATTAGTGATTGTCTGATATTTCTGTTAGATCAGTTATCACGTTGAGGCTGTCTGTGTATAGCTGGACTGTAGTGCCCCTGCCCAGAGTACTGATTGCTATTACTATGACCATGAGCTCTGCTCTTGTAGATGATGTGTATAGTTGAGTCTATTCCTGAAAGGTGTGTTCTCTCCCTTCTTTGTCCTTGATGACCCAGCTAAAGCCCATATATAGTCTGCTACCATGATTATATACTGAGCCGTCTGTGTACATTGTTACCTGTTGGTGACCTTTGAACTGATGCTGTATAGCTCTTAGTTCTTCTAGCTGTGAAGTTCCTAGGCTGAGTATTTTGTTAATGTCCATTAGCTCTGGTTTCCCCTTGTTTATCTATAGCTTGGGATATGAGTTGTCTTTCTGTGGAGTTCCTGTTAGGTCTCTTAGTTCCTTTGTTATAGATCCCAGGGATATTCTGCATCTTAGTTCAGTTGCCAAACCCTCTGTATTTCTCCTGGATGATATGTTTGATCTTTCCACTAGGATCTGGATGGTGTGTTGCTTTCTTGCTGAATATGTGCAGGATTCTGGTATGTGTCTCTTTCTCTTATTGTGTAGTTCTTGTATCTCTCTAGTGGGGATGCCCCTGTGGTTTTTGTATAGTGTATATAAATGACTGAGTTGGAACTGGCGTTTTATTTTTTCTTACCTATGATTTCTGCCTGGTATTTAAGTGTGTCACTCCAGTGTGGTTTATGTATGTCTATTTTAATCAGAGGTTTGCCTTGATTGAAGGTTCTGTGGTTGTCGGTGGCTTCTGTTGTCCTGTTTTGTATGTGTGCTGTGGCTGTAAGGTTTCCTATTTGACTGATGTATCATTTTGAAATTCCTTTTTTCCTTGTCTGGTTGATTGCACCTACTTCTTGTCAGTATAGTATCTGCATTCCTGTCGAGTTAAGGATCTGCCCTATGAACATCAGGTTATATTTCCTGAGTAGCTATCTGTATTGGTGATATGTTTCCTTAAGTATGAGTTCTTCGATTATGCTGTCTATCTTTTCTATCCTCTGTGGTATCCTGAAGTTTGGATTTAGATAGAACTGGAAACTATGTCTTCTTAAAAGCCATAGAATATCGTGATCCAGATTTTGTCCTGTCTTTAGAAATGGTTGAGTGAGATGTGTTGTGACTGACTCTGTTGATCAGAAGATGTTTTGCAAGCTTTGTATGCCCATTCTGGATATTTGCCCTAGGAGTCCTTTGTCCTTTATCCTTTCTGTCCAGTTTTTAGTGTGGAGTTGCATCTGTCTGTCCCATATGTAGTCTATTTTGTGTTCACATCAGTTATATAATAATGTATTTGGAACTATGATGGTCATTCCACATTTGTGTTTGTATCTAGTTGCAATCTTCCCCATTAACTGGTTGCAGGTACTTTCTGGGAGTACTATATTATTCAAGTGTTATTCCATGCTTGACATGAGTACGTGGTTTATTATGTATCTCATTTGCTTGTCTATGGTTGCCCCACATGCTTAATTTGTAATTTTATTAATCGAAACTATTTGGTTATTACAAATGAGTAGTTTTACATATATGTATAGTAAACCTATTTTATATGAATAGCTGTATATATATTTAACTAATACTATATATTACCACTACCAGCCCAACCACAAACTGGAAGCCTATGCAATTCCGTCTTAATTATTCCTAGAACAATTTTTTATCAAGAGTATTCTAGTTATCAAGCCATCGAATTCAGTATCCTGAAGCCCAGTTTTTGATCCTTTAAAGTGATCCGCGAATTTCTTTTCCCACCAAGGTCTTCCGATAGTTAAGTCTGTGAAAGGCGGCACAGCCATATGCATGAGGATAAGTCCTAAGAGGCATGCTACTGATTTGGGGATCTAGTTTTCTTATTATCATTTTTTATTGATAACGTGGTTGTGTCAATAGTAATCCTATTCAATTTTTGAATCACAACCTGATTACAATCTATATATAGACCGGATGCTATATTAGAAACATCTGTTAGTTTACAGTTATGTCAATGGATAGATTCTTTTTCTTATCGAGCCAGTCTTGTGTCTTATTGGTGGAATCGAACCCAAATCTTGTGATCATTGACCTTTTATGGAATGCTAACCACTGTATTATTGGCCCATTGGTCTGTGTTTTATTGCCATACTTGGATCATCAAATTATCATCATAAGATAGATGAGATCTTCATGTCATTTGTGGCTTATTTTCACTTGACCCTTATATGGTATTGAACTCTAGACCTATTGATTGCAACCTGGGAGTACTACTACTGTACCATGGACCCACAGGTCCAGTGCCAAGTTTAATAATTCATCATTTTTTAAGATAATCAATAGTAATAAACTATTGATAATAATCTTAATTGACTAAGAAGCTAATGTCAAGTTACTAGGAAAATGTAATATTGTCCTTAAAACCTAACTTAGAGTACCTAGTTTAGACTTAGTTTAGTTTAGTCCAAATTAACTTAATAGACTTCTCATATTTTTAAGTAGTGTAGTTCTTTAACTAATAATATACAATGATGAGTTAGTTGCTTTGTGAAAGTCTGTAAATATTATGATATCTTTCAATATTTCAATAAAGATACACCATTGTGACATGATTGCAGGTTAAAAAAATTTTTTTTTAATTTAAACTAGTATTTTACTCTTTCACTGTTATCTGACCATATACAAAAAAAGATGTTTACAAGAAGTTTTGAGACTTCCTTGTTAATAAAATCTTAATCCTCTCATTAAACCAATCTGATGATTATTTTCAAGAGTTATCACTACTCTTTTTTTCTTATTTACAATTATTCCAGACAAATTGAACTTTTGTGACCTATAAACACAAGTCAAAATTATATCATTTGGCAGTTGAATTATTGCTGAATTTGATTAAATTTAATAATAAAAATATTATTAAATTCTTTTTTATTGCTGCCATTCAGTATATTACTATTTTGGCAATAAAGTGACAATCAAAAATTTAGTAATCAAAAATTCAGCTATCAAAATTTGACAATCAAAAATTCAATCAAATTGAAAATTAAAAAATTTGACAATCAAAAATTTATTAATTAAAAATTTAATGATAAATTGTCAAAAAATTCATTAACAATTTATCAAATAATTTAATAACTATTTGGCAAAAATTCATTAAAAGTTTGTCACAAGAGTATTTATTTAACAATTCAATAAAAATTTAGCATTGATTTATTAATAATTTGTCAAAATTTCATCAAAAATTTATCAATTATCCATTAAAAAATCAGCAACTATTCATCAAAATTATTTATTAAAAATTTATTAACAATTTATTAAAAATTCAGCAACTATTCATTAAATTATTCATTAAAAGTTCATTGACTATTCATTAAAAATTTAACAACTATTTATTTATTATTTAACAAAAATTTATAAAACTTGTGAAAAAAATCATTCATCAAAAATCTGCTAAGATGGATGCTGATAGAGTACTTGCAGTTGACAATTGTTATAAAAATGGCAATGCATTAAAAAGGATAAATAAAGGCACTCAAATATTATCAAAAATCTGCTAAAATGGGATGTGTGAATGGAGTATATAACATTGGTCGGTGTTATCGACATGGAATTGGAGTTGAAAAGAATTATGGTAAAGCATTCGAATATTGTAACAATCTGCTGAAATGGGCCATGCAAGTGGGTTATGTAGCCTTGGCTGGTGTTATCAAAAAGGAATTGTAGTAGAAAAGGATATTAATAAGGCATTCGAATATTATCAAAGATCTGCTGAGATGGGTGATGCTAGCGGGACATACAATGTCAGATACTGCTATGCAAATGGAAATGGAGTTGAAATGAATGAACATAAGGCAATCGAATATTATCGAAAATCTGTTGAAATAGGGAATGCGGACGGTGCATTTAATGCTGGCATTTACTACCATTTAGTAGAAAAGGACGAACATAAGGCATTCAAATATTATCAAAAATCAGCTGAGGTGGGGAACGCGAGCGGTGCATTTAAGGTTGCAAGCTGCTATGCCGATGGAATTGGAGTTAAAAAGAATAAAATCAAGGCATTCAGATATTATGAAAAATCTGCTGAGATGGGTGATGAGAGAGGTGCATTTGAAGTTGGCCAATGCTACTTCAGCAGTAACGGTGTTAAAAGGGATGAACAAAAGGCATTCGAATATTTTAAAAAATCTGCTGAAATGGGTTACACAGGAGGAATGGACACTCTTGCTAGATGCTATCGAAATGGAATCGGGGTTAATAGAAGCCCAGAAATGGCCGAGCATTGGTATCAAATGTAAGCGATTTATTTTAGCTTGTTTCGTTAAATTATTTTTATACTAACTATATACAATATACTATAATACAATCAGGAGAGAATTCTTAGCAAACAAAGAATGGACATGTAAAATTTCTGATGAAGAAGATGAGTTAAAGAAAATATTTGCTGAAAATGAATACTCGTTATTATGGATTCCTTATAGCGAACTCAGAATTGATAAAGAAATAGGACAAGGCGGATTCGCAACAGTATATTTGGCTTGGTGGAATGGTAGAGGTGGTGTTGCACTCAAATTATTTCATGGATCAAAAGATTATTTTAAAGGATTTGCAAACGAGGTAAATTATATATATTTAATTTTCTAACGATTTATTCCATCTAAACTATTATTTCTTCCGTATTAAGTTAAAGGCATTGTGTGACATTGGACATAAAAATCCTACGTTTCTAAAATGTTATGGAGTATCTCGAGATGATATTTCTAAAGATTATATTCTTGTTATGCCCGGTTCTTTGCGTAAAAACCTCCGTTCGATAGCACAAATGGAGTGGAAAAGTAAAATAAATTTGTTGCATTGTATTTCTTCCGATCTTAGATAATTCATTCACAAAATTTTATTCATCGAGATTTACATAGCGGTAATATATTACAAGATACCCACGATAGTGCGTATATTGCTGATTTTGGTCTTTCGAAGTTAGAGGATACAAATAAATCCCGTGAAATTTATGGAATTTTACCATATGTGGCACCAGAAGTTTTATGTGGCGAAGCATGTACCCTAAAATCTGATATTTAATCATTTGGCATAATTATGTGGGAGATTTCTTCGGGGAAAATTGTATCTTTCGACCATCCCCAAACCTTCCAAATTCAAGTTTATTATTGTTATTATCGTTATTTTACTTTATATTTTAAGATTGTATATACTGTATAACGTTTAAGTGAATTATTATATGAATAATTTATCATGCTTTAGCTGTATTTATGAAAAATTAAAACTGTGCTTAGTGTAATAGTTTGGTACAGTAATATTAATAAAATTTTAGTACTTTTTATCAATATTTTACCTGATAGAAATTTACATTAGAATAAATAGTTTAGTTTAATTTTAAAATAACAACATTCAACTTTCTCTTAAGGAATATAAAAACATTTGCCTTTATTGATTTCGGTTACCGCATAATATTAAACAATGACATTATTCTAAATATGTAAAACTATTCTCTTTATCTTAATTATAATATATTATTAAATCTATATTAAATAAAGGATACTACTTGTAGATATTTTATTTATCCAGTATGACTTGATGAGATAAAGAATTGCAATTATTAACATTTTTATATAATATAATAAAAAATTATAAATTTCCTTAATAAGAATGGTTTTATTTGAAATAAATACGTACAATATTGTTCAATAAAGTTTTTTGAGACCGATTTGAAATCGATGGTCAAAATTAATGTCATCAAATAACTACTGTAATAAATTTCTTAAGTTAAAAATATTGCAAAAAACCAAATAATTTGAGCAATGCTATCTATCCTTTACTGTATTTTTATCTTGGCGATAACTTTGCCCACAATCCAAAACGAATACCGAAACAATGCCTTCTAGGAATCAGTGGCAGCAAACGTTGAAAATGGTCAATGACGAAGTTACAATCTACGGATTTCCGTCATAACTACAGAAATTTGTATACGTACTATGAGCTATGCACTAAGGAAATGGCATATTTACTCAACACAAATTCAAATAAATACTGAATCAAGAAAAATATGTTTACTATTAAACAAATGTTCAAGCCTGTGCCTTTGGTATTTTGAAAATTCAGGAATATAAGTCGATTAAATATCCGCGTAAACTTTTTGTTTGAAATTCAACTTGCAATTAGATTAAACCTTTTGTGCCTGATGATTTCCAATGAATCTTACACATCTGAGGATTTTTTATAACGTATACGTACAGTACTAAATGCGTAAAATGATGTAAATGTTGTAAAAATAAAACCTATCATATCGCTCAGAATCACATCATTGGTTATCAGAATGCATATTATTGAGCGATATGATTTCATTCTCTTCAAAATTTATTTTTATTATAAATGTTGATAATGCCATAAGCAGGAAAATTCCAAATATTCTTAGCAAATGTACTTACTTCCTAAAAAAAAAGAAGAGAGTTCATGCACCATTTTACGGAAAGAGCTTTTCCCAAAAGAAAGAAAGTCCTGTGAAAATTATGAGAGCTCATAAAATATATCTAAACTCTGGATCCTTCCTGTACGCATGATCACAATATTTGTGATCCTGCTTTTCAACATCACCACTGGCGCTATCATTAGAATCTTTATCATTATCGCTAGATTCACTATATTTGTAATTGCAGATAGAATATAATCCTCAACATTAGTATTCCAATTATCAACTGTGAAGATTTTATTATTATTATTATTTACTAAATTCAACACTTACAAATTCATCATCTCGTTTTCCCGACTCAGCATGAATCTCATAAATATTACCAAAATAATTATGAGAACTAACAACGATGCAATTAGTAAATTTGTCTTGACTGAAATTTTGTGCAGAGGAGAAAGAAATGAATGAAAGAAGTCAATAAATAAATAAATAAATATAAATGATACGGCAATAAGCTTACAGTATCGAGGTCCGTCTTGAGCCCGGTATAGCATCGACGCGATGATTCCTTTTAAAATTGAGAAAATAATCAGAATGATTAATAGAAAGTTGATTCGACACTCTCGAGGGTGTATACCTGAACAATTCGCAATAGTAATAATAATTGCAGTTGCGATTGATCTTTTATCATGAGGGTGAGAGTGAATATTAAGGAACCATGCCAGCATCAGTGGAACCATCGTCCATAGGCCTATCATTACGTATATGTAATAAGTAAGAATCAGGACGAAAGTTAATTGTGTTCTCTAGACTTACATATCCTTAAGGAAATATACGTACCGCTTGTAATGAGAAATGTACATGCATACATCGCAACCTTATTCTCGAATGTCGCCAGCCCTACATACCCCATTGTAGCCAATGTCGCCGACACAACAATATGCCGACTTCTCTCCTTGACTCTATCCGAATGTAATGCCATCGTTAACGAAAATATCCATCCGAATAAATAGGGAGGGACTGTCAGTAGTTGACTTTGCATGGCCCCAAATCCCATAGAATTAATCAAAGTGGGCAGGTAGAGAGTAATGGAATGATACGCGACTCCACTGGAGATACCTGCAACCATATTATGATAAACCTTCCAATCTTTAATGGCTAATAAGAAACCACGATGAGTAAGTTTTCCATGATTTTGTGGATTATGTAGTGTGCCGTCATCTTTTCTCAATCGAGTAACGAGGTATTCTTTTTCCTCCGGAGTGAGGAAGTTGGAGTTCTCGGGAAAGTTTGGAAGAACAAAGCTGTCGCAAAAAAATGACGCAGGCGAGATAAGAAAGGGAATTTCAGATAATGTAACAAAGGGTAATAATTATATATATTACAATGCCATAAACGATACCACCAATGTGGCTATCCCCTCTAGCAAGAATAACCATCTCCATCCTTCTATTCTACCTACGCCATTCATATTTCCAATGACGAGATATGCGAGGATCCCGCTAATTCAACATAAAGAAAAAATCTTTAATATAATGACATACAAAAATGCATATTAGGAAAATCTTACCCAAAAGCTCCAGATAATATGCTTCCTGATAGAAATATGGTAAATCTGGATGCGAACTGAGACCTTTTATACCACATGCTTAGAAAAAAAATTGATCCAGGAGAAAAACCTAGTTCACAAAGAAATTTATAAAAAAGACTCAGACCTATAAGAGAAATAATGGGAACAAACGTATACCAGCTTCGGTAATGCCTAACAAAAATCTCGTCGCAACCAAATCCTGAAAATTTTTCACCACGGCCATACAACAAATTGTTATTGACCAAAGCAACATAAGAAAGGGAATCCATTTTGATGGCGTGAATTTTCCTATCACCTATTGGCGTAGAAGAAATATTTAGATGTTATGAGAGTTTGTTGCGTCGGGACAAATGAGAGAAAAAAAAATGCGCGCCTATCTTCTCGTAAAACTCACAATGTTCGATGGAATTTCTAGCAAAACATAACCAACATAAAATATCGCGAGTGAAATCTGAAATTGTTCATTGGTCAATCCTGCGATGCAAATAAATTTGAGTAATTGAATTTAATAAATCACACTCGAAGCATACAATTTATGAAAGTTTACCAAGATCATGCTCCAATCCAGCTAACCTAGCATTTCCTATGTGTATTTCCATTTCGACAGATATATTATTCTTGTTAAACATTCGGCAAAATATTTTAAACGTGTCGCTCCCTTCACATACCGATATTACTCCTGTCCAAACATGCCAAAATATACATAACTAGCAGCATTAAAAGTACTCTCGCATCAATCTTTTTCAACAACTTTCTCTTGAACTCCTTTCTATTCTCCGATGATTGAGGCGTGGATGATGAAGACTCCTCGGATAAATCACCATCATCAGAGTTTATAGTGTTACGGGATCCATTAATCGCGTTTTTGGGTTCTGAAGAGCAAATCGTAAGCGTATCAGAATACTATTGTTGATTTATTGAAATTACGTAATATGCATGATTCTTTTCACCGATTATTTCGGAGTCAACTTGTCTGTCTACACTTAAAGTAGTTTGTGGTTTTTGATTCATCTTTCTTTTTATTTAGGGAAGATTTTTTTGACCAAGTTCCTCTTCTCTTATTTACACGCGAAAAAAAAAAATAGATATGAAAAAGTCTTTTCGGGAAAAATCCGAATTTTTATAACAATCTTCGAGAAAACGGTCTGTGTGAATTTAATAATACTAGCTTTATATTATTATTATGTGCAGAAACATCCTAGTAAACTTCCAAATCGAATCCCTTACGTAATTTACTATGACCAAAGACATCAAATTGATTACCAAGTAAGCATATTTTTGTTCTGTACGCAGAAAGATGTCATCATGATAAACCCCTCGTGGAAAACCAATTTTCTTTTTTTCTGACGAGGAAGTTAAATAATGATACCGTTTTAATTTACGCGAAAAAAAATGTACGACCGTTTTATCACCAAATTATTGAAGCGTCGATTTGATCAAGGATTTCACATGGAATTAATAACAGTAAAAGAAAAAAAAACCAACAAAATAATAATTATTTTACGAATAATTTGAATGTGGGCAACAAACCACGCAAAAATTTATCAACAAGTCCTTTAAAAAATTGCATTGTAATTTATTACTCACATTTACATATTTTTACAAGCTTACGGAGATTTAAAATTTAAATTAAAACCCATTTAAAAAAATATCTGTCCTTTTACGTGTCAGGAAAAAAAAATTAGTTGCATCATGAATAAAATTATTACAAAAAAAAAAGTATCTTTACTTATAAAAAATTATTATAGCTACGTACTGTACAGACAGGGTACACAAAATTGGAATGATGACAAAACTGTACATACTGTACATTATAAAATGATAGCATTAAATAAATATTTCATGTATTTTGTAATATCTATGATCATTACAAATACATCAAAATATGACTAAAAAAAGATTACCGTGTTTTATGAATAATTCAAGTAAAAAAAATTCGAGTCTGGTGACTGTCAAAAATAAATAAATATTTATTATATTTTAAAAATATATAAATAGACAAAATTTATGTCATTTTGATTCATATTTCACCATATATATATTGAAAATGAAAAAAAAATATAATAATTTGATCTTGGATACTATTTATCTAACAATTTTGATTTCTATAAAAGAATAATATGACTATCTAAAAATATAAATTTATAAAAAATTTTAAATTGGAATTGGAATAATCAATAATATAATATCATAACCATTAAATCTCACTTTAATTAAAAATGTTTGAAAAAATATAATTATAAAATTAAATTTAATATAACAATTCTGACTTTAAAAAGGACCTGTGGGTCCATAGCACAGTGGTAGTGTTCCCAGGTCACAATCACTAGGTCCAGAGTTCAATACCACATGAGGGCCAAGTGAAAATAAGTCACAAGTGACACAAGATCTTATCTATCTCATAATGATGATCTGGTAATCCAAGTATGGCAATAAAACACAGACCAATGGGTCAATAATGCAGTGGTTAGCATTCCATAAAAGGTCAACAATCACAAGATTTGGATTCAATTCCATCAATAAAACACAAGATCAGCTCGATAAGGAAAAGAATCTATCCATTGACGTAACCATAAACTAACTGATGTTTCTAATATAGTATCCGGTCTATATATAGATTATGATCTGATTGTGATCTGAAAATCGAATAGGATTACCATTAACACAACCATGTTATCAATAAAAAAAATGATAATAAGAAAAGTAAATCCCCAAACCGGTAGCATGCCTCTCAGGAAACTTGACTATCGGGAGGTCTTGGTGGGAGGAGAAATCTGTGGATCACTCCGAAGAATCGAAAACTGGGATCCAGGATACTGAATTCGACGGCCTGATAACTATAATACTCTTAATAAAAATTGTTCGAAGAATAATTAAGACAGAATCACACAGGCTTCCAGTTTGTGGTTAAGCTGGTAGTGGTAATACATAGCATTAGTTAAATATATATACAGCTATTCATGTAAAATAAATTTATTATAACATATATGTAAAACTACTTATTTGTAATAACCAAACAGAGTTACATTAATAAAAATTACAAATTAAGCCTATAGGCTAAGGAAACAATATAAAGATCAACAACAATGCATATCTCAACTACTACTAAACCAATCGATCAATATACTGGTCCAAAGAAGCTCAAAATCTGTACAACCCACCAATCATACCAATAACATCGACAGTACACAGAAACCCAAACAACCATTCCAAGAGAGACTGCGCTTGTCACCCAAAGGAATAAAGTCAGCATTAAAAGAGATCAACAAAACACCAGACCTTCAAACATCTCCTCCAATAATCCATCTCGACCCAATATCTACAACCATAACACTTATCAAAACAAGATTGAAAACAAGTAATCAGAAAACAAAGGAACTAATAGACATAGCCATAAGGATCCAACAATACAATGACTTACATATATACACAGATGGATCCTTCACTAGACGATCAACAAGGAGCAGAATGGAACTAGGCTGGATCATTCAAACAGAATTAGGTAGGGACCTAGCGGAATTTCAAGCAGAAATACAACATACCCCATTATCCACAAGAGCTGAACTGATAGCAATACTGACAGCCATCAGTACAGTTAGCCCAAACAAAAGGATTAAAATATTCACAGACAGCCAAGGTGCAATAAACTCATTGAAAAACAATCAACAGGGAAAACAAGAAAGCACCAAACAAAAGAAAGACAAACCAAATCAAAAACTAATAGACACAATTACAGAAATAATAGAAATAAAACATATCTACGCACAATGGATCAAAGTCAAAAGCCACATAGGCATAGCTGGAAATGAAAAAGCAGACAGACTCGCCGCCACTACATATGCAGATCCATACAAGGATATAATAACAATACAGAAAAAACAGTCAATCAAGAGCAATGTTTCAATTAGATGGGATCAGTCCTTCATGGACCTCCCCTTCAAAACACTGGGAAAAACAATAATCAAAACCAAGTAGGCAAGCAAATGGCGGGTACTACAAAGAACAAACAACTGGCTCACCAAAGAAAAATCTAAGGAAATAGATTGGGAGCTCACACTGGAAACTCTATCGCCCACAAAAATCATATCATTACAAACAAACATCGAAGATTATAGGGACAGAACCTTTAGAATCAAAACTTGGATGAATGAACACCCAACCATGTCCAAACTCAATACCAGAATGCCACATGTATACACCAGCCCTACATGTGTAATTTGCAAAAAACATGTAGAAACCAATCTTCACCCCTTCACATGTAAAACAAACTCAGACAGACTAAGAGAAAAATATATGACATTCCTAACTGAGGAATATGCATCCCGGGTAAACGGGACCCAACAATCAGAACCAATACAAAACAAATGAAAATACACACAGCTAAGGAAAAGACAAGAAACAGGTACAGAAACTCAGAATCAAACAGAGTGGGAAGACATCATAAGAGGGTAATCACATACTGGATAGTAGAAAAGGCCACAAAGATTACCCAAAATCTGACCGAAGCAAAGAATGCTATAAGGATAGCAATAAATAGATTCTGGCAGGAGAAAAGGAAGGTCTGGAGGCTACACTGTGACATAGTCTTCACCTGGGAAAAAGAAAACAAAATTATAAGAAAAATGAAGCACAACAAACTGGCTAGAGGTCCCAATATGTACACTCCACCTTCAATCATGGAGAAATATCTTACACAAACCTTCAAACTCTTGTATATACAATTAACCAACTCAAGTATGACAAACATTCTAAATAATAGTTTCTCTCTTTATACTTTATTCACACTTAAAATTAGTGTTAGTGGAGTCATGACACGCTAACATCCATTAATATGGACTGCAGTAAGTCAAAGGATTGACAGCTCAAACTGTTATACTGAGCCAATAGTCTTTTCACCTTCATGAATGTATTTTTTATTGCAATTAAATTTGTGTAAAGGGAATACTAATGAATAAATAAAGGTTAAATGGCATAACTACACCAGCATTATAAAAAAAAAAAAAAAAAAAAAAAAAATTCTGACTTTAAAAACGTCATTATTAAAATATAAAAAAATATTATATTAGATAAAATTTTGAATTATATAAATATTTATATAAATTTAAAAAATAATATTAATTTTTTTTATATTGCTGGCTCAGCCTTGCTTTATTTGAATTTAGTAGAAAATTACATATATCTATGTGCTAACTACTTTTGTTTACCAAATAAAACTTGATAAGGGGTTGACCTACCTCGTAGCTTGTTGCCACCCTATAAGGGGAACTAACCTGCCAAGGCTGGACTAGCGCTAAATAAAATTTCTAATAAGTGATAGGGGTTGTGATCGATTGAATACTTTTATGAATGTATTGGTTAATTAGGTTAGTAAATTGATTTTTGATATGTTTCTCTCTCTCCTCAATCCATGGATCTAGATGGATAGAGCTATATTTGTGCAATTTTTCTATGGCTCTTGTAATGCCTTTCTGTTTTTTCCATGCTTGAAAACCTTCGCATCTGTTTTGCCATATTTGTTGTAGCTAACATGTGATTTTTTCAGTGATTTCCTGAATACATGTTTTCTTTATATTTTGGTTGGGGATCAGTTTGCCTAAGATTGTAATCATTTCTTTTAGGATGCCTCCCCGGATAGCGACTTCCAGGTATCACTTATAGTGTAGTGCCATGTTGTTTAAGTACTGTTTAAGAACATCTTTAGTTTTGTCATATTCACTGAATTTAGTGATAGTGTTTGTTATGGTGTTGATAATGAAGCTGCCTGTGAAGTGTCTGAGTGTCTGGCAGATAAAGGGATGTATGTTAGATTCTCTCTGACCACAGTTGATGCATTTGTCATCTTTGTACAGTTTGGGAAGTCTGTGGTATAATTTCGCTTTTGTAGGAAGTTCTTCATTCCATAGTTGAAGTCTAAATCTTCTTTGGTGTTGATCTTGCTAACAAGTGAAGTGATTACTCATTTTTGTGGGTTGTAAATTGTTTACTGTCATGGGCCAGTGGATTTTCCTTATAATATGGTCATCAAAGTTGATTCTGGTTCGATTTAAGAGCCTCCATTTTGCTAGATGGACTACATTTATAATGTGTTGGGTCATTAGTTTGATAGGGATATCTATGACTTCTTGATCCCATTGAGGAATGAGAGTGAATAATGGATTCATTGTTGTGTTCGTGTGTATTATTCTACTGTTTGGAGCCATGCTATATATTTGGTCTATATATGCGAGTTTATCTGCTGCTTTATTGTGTTCGATTCCTAAGTGTGCCTTTACCTTGATTAACTTTAATTTGATGCTTTTTTTCTTTAGTATATCTTGAATTTGTTGTAGTAGATTGAAATTTTTTTGTTTTTTCAGTGCTTTGTTTGGTGTTAATTATGCAATGTTGTTAATACTGTTTATGGCGGCATTGCTGTCTGTGAATATGTTGATGTGACTGAAGTTTGATAGGATACTGAGAGTGATAAGTATTGCTATGATCTCTGCTCTGGTAGATGATAGGTAGTGTTATTTGTCCTTGAAAGATAAACTCTTTTTCTTCACTTGTGATGATTTTTATATCTATACCCATAAGCCATTTACAGTTGAGTTCTTTGAAAGATCCATTGGTATATATATCAAAAATCATATGATCTTGTATCTTGGAGACTAGATTAGATAGTTCCTCAAGTATATGATCCTCTGTACTGAAGAGTTTTCTGAGGAGATTGTCTAGGTTTTGTGTTGCTGTGATACTAATTTCTACCTGATCAGGGGTGGTGGTTGTGCTGGAGGTACATAGTGCATTGAGTGTGGTGTGGATAGAATCTGGGGATACTCTACACCTAAATGTGCTACCCTCTATGTTGGGTATATCGCTGGTAGTGACTTTGCTGAAATGAACCGGAATGTTAATTGAGCTTTGATGGCTAACTGAGAAAGTGCATAGATAATTGTTTTGACTATGATCATTGATGTTACAGCCCATGCATTCAATTAGAGGTGATTGATTATTGATTCTATTATAGTGTCTGTATTTTGTTAAATGGTCATTTAGTCTTTTCTGTTTTCTTTCCTGAATTGTCTGATTGTTTAGTTCTGTGCTGATCCAATGTGAACAAGCTGTGTTTCGATTTGTGGATTGACTACATTGCAGGAATGGATTGATTGAGGGTTGTTGCGACTGCTTGTTTCTAATCTATTCTTGTATTCTGTTTTTGAGTGTATAGTATCAAGCTGGGGTATGCCCTTGTATTATTTGATGGTTAAGTCTGATTACTTGGCACCAATGCAAAGTTTTTTCCCTTCTACTGTTTAGCATTTGACTAATGAAAAGGATGTTCTGCTTCTTTAAGTTTTTCCTGTGTTGGTTATAGAAGCTTTTACTTGTGACTTCTTCGATAGGAATGTTTATTTCAGTAATTGTAATGTATCTTTCATTTAGTGTGTTTTGAAAGGAGAATCCGTGTGTTCTTAGTAGCCATATAATATTGTGGATGAGATTTCTTCCTTGTGGTAGCAGGGGAGCATGTAAATGACTTGTTATCATTTTTGTGGACCAGAACATGTTTTGTAGAGATTGTAGTCTTTCCCTAGCAATTTCTCCTGTAATATTATTTTGGTTGATCCGTGAAGTCCAGTTCGTGGTGTGGAGTAGAAGTTGTCTATCCCATAAGTGCATTAGATTTTACTCAAATTTGTTGTATAGCATGCTATTGGGGACCGTGTTTGCAAGGCCGAGTTTATGTTTGAAGGTGGTTACTAACTTGCTCATCATTTTGTTGCAGGTGTCTCTGGTGAGGACAATGTCATTGCACAGATATTCTAGGCTAGGCATGAGGATGTAATTAATCATATATTGCATCTGCTTGTCAGTGATTCTCTTCATTCCTAGAAGTATTCGTATTTTTTTGTATTTTTTGTTTGATCAAGGCTTTTTGGTAGTCTTTTCTCCCAGAGCTATCATACCATACTCCAAGGATTCTGACTGGAGTACCTTTTCTATAACCTGTGATTCTTTGTTCATTCATCTATACTCCTTGTATGTAGTCATTTTCTTTGCCATTGACTATTAGGAGCTGGGATTTTTGTGGATTTACTTTGATGTCGTTGATATGGAAGAATTGTTCAGCGGTGTTTATTATTCTTTGAAGTGCAGCTTTGCTGGTTGCAATCCATGTAGTGTCATCCATGTATGCACTGGCTGCAATATTTATGGATCTTGAAGACCATCCTTGATCTAGGTATTTACAGGTTTTGATTGCAAGTGAGTATCCTATATGTTCGTTACTGATTCTTGTGAGAAGGGGGTCATAGAAAATGCACCATAATAGTGGGGATATGGTGTCACCTTGATCTATGCCATCCCTGACTGCATATGAATTGGTGGGGCCATGACATGTTAAGACTATATTTTGCCTATCTTTGAAGATGTTGTCAAGGATTTGTATTATTTGTTCTGGGATTTTTATCTGCTGGTGTGCCTTTTTAAGCATTGTAATATTTACTGAGTCATAGGCTTTGGACATATCCTGACTGAGGATCCATGCTTCTTGATTTGCTTCTTTGGCATGTTCTATGATACTACTCAGGATGTGTATAGGATCTTGTGTACTGTTTCCTGGTAATGCTACCCAGTTTAGGTCTGATAGTATTGGGTGATCTTTGAAGACTTTGGTAAGGTGATCTGTTATGATCTTGGTGAAGATTTTCCTTCCAGCATCCAGAAGAGTTATTGGTCTTGTTATATCGAGGTTGTTTTCCCAGTCTTTGGGTTTGGGTATTGGATATATGGTTCCTTTGCTCCATTCTTTGGGGGTTGTGCCTTGTTGCAGGATTTCATTAAAGATTCCTCTCAGTTCTTCTATGGTGTTTTTCTTGAGATGTTTGTAGGCACTGTATGGAATTTGATTTCTTCCTGGTGCCGATTTGTTACTTCGGTTGTTAATTGTTGTTGTTAGTTCCTCAGTTGTAATCTCAATGAGAACATCTGTATACCAGCTACTCTTGATATGTGATTTAGCTTCGTATTCTTGTTACCAGTGTGGATGGTCTGCTAGTGATGCTATGTTTCTAGATGGTGTCCAGTTGAAAAAATGTTGTTTGACTGTTTCTTTAATTTCATTAGGTTCTGTAATAATTTGTATATCCTCTTTTTGCTGTATGATTTTGTCAAGATGGATGTGTCGTGTTGGTCTGTCTAGGATACTGTTAATCATAGCTTTTTTGTTACTTTCTAGAATAGCCTGTTGGCTTGCTATTCTTTGAGCTATGGCTTTAGCTTCTTTGCATTTTGTGATATATTTGCCTATAGTTTTGTGAGCTTTAATGTATGATCGAATAATCTGCATCCACTTTGTATGGTAGAGATTCTTTGATACTTTTTTGGCTTGATGTAATTCTGTGGTGATGTCAGGAAAGTGTTTTTAGATGAACATTGGTATGACACATTCCACTTCAGTATTGTCTTCTTAATTTGTGTTGTGGATTTGCTTTAGAGTTGTCAAGAATGATTGTAGGTAAAGTAAGGGGGCATCTGATTCTTTGTCTGCTTTCTGGATATGTTTTTTCCGATGTTGATGTTTTTTGGGTATGTGTTTTTTTGCTGCATGCAAGAGTTGAGAGCTGAAGAGGTTCTATCTTTGGTCAATCGATGTGGAGGCTGAGGGTGTATTGCTCATTGCTGATTCCACTGTTTGGAGAATTTCTCCCACTGTTTGTCATTGGTATGGGACCAGTTGTACCTGATATTTGGTCTATGAATAGATATGGTTTTGGGTGTATCCAACTCCCATACCTCTAGTTCTGTGATCATCAGTCTGTGATCACTAGTGATTAGAGGATCAAGCATATCTATGATGTTGGCTTTGTGTGTATGCCATGTTGCTTTGGGATTTATCCAGATTTGATCGAGTCTACTGTGACTACCTTGACCTTTCCAAGTGTATTTTCTTTTTGAAGGGTTGTAAATGCGGTATGTATCCATGAAGCTGTTATCTATGAGAGTTTCAATTTGTTTTCCTGAAGGATTGTGGGTACGGACCAGTTTTTTGTCGCTCAGTTTGTCCATGCTGGGATTGGGTGTACCATTCAGGTCACCCATCACTATGATGTGCCAGTCTTGTACTGTTGCCTCATTGATCCATTGTTTGAGTGTGTGTATTATACATGTTTTTTCTTTAGATGAGTCTTGTACTGGAAAGTAGACTCCTATTATTCTCAATTTTCTTTTCCTTGGAAAGGCAAAGTTTGTGGCTATTAGTCTGCCATTGAAAGTTTTGTATTTGTATATTCTCTGCGCAATGTCTTTTTTGATTATCATATTAAGGCCGTGACCTAAGATTTGTACCTCTTTGTAAGACCAGATTATTTGAAAGTTTGGATGTTTCCAGTGTTTGGAGTGTTGATGTGAGCCATTTGTTTCTGTTGTTACTATAATGTCCCATTGCTTTTGGTCACATAAGTTGAACCATGTATTTTTCTTTTGTGTGTCTACTAATCCACGTATGTTGACAGTTGTAAGTTTTCAAATTGGTCAGTATTTGTTAGGGTTTTTTTCAGTGGATGGATTGATATTATTGTTGTTGTTGTTGTTGATATTGTTGTTGGTGTTGTTGTTGGTGTTGTTGTTGGTGTTGTTGTTGTTTAAGTTCGTTTCTGTTGCATTTGTGGTCAGTTGTTGGGATGTTGAGTTAACGGAATTTGATGGTTGAGTTTTATCTAGATGTTCTTGTTATATTATTGGTGACGTACTTTGTGAATTCCCCATTATTTATTTGATTGATTATTGGTTCCCCTCGGGATGAGTTCTGCAATAGTGTTGAGTACTTTATTCATATTTTGGTCCATTCTACTAATGGAAGCATGGATTTATTGTTGTTGTGTTTGTATATTGGCAGTTTCATTCTGGTTGTTGGTGTGTCACTCAATATTTGTTGTATCAAGTGATTCAGTCTCGATTTCTGTTTCCATTTCTACAGGGGGTCATCCTCTGTATACTCTAAGTTGTATACCCTTTCATTTAAATCAATGATGTTTTCTTTGATTTCATTGATTTCTGCTTTGATCTCTTCCAGGAAGTACAAGATATTTACGAGTATTGGTTGTTCATTATTATTTTGTCTGGTATTATTTTGTTGTTGGCCTTGTTTTGCTGCAGCTGCATAGGAACCCGGTCATTTTTGTTTTTCTCTTGGTGCTTTTATTTGATTTCTGATTGTTGTAGTGCGTGCTGACTTGTATTTGTTGTAGAGTTTTGCAAATTTACCAGCTTGCTCTTTGTTGTATTGTTTCCACTGAAGCCGTCTTTCCTTAATGGGACAATTGGCTACAAGGTGTTCATGGCTGTCGCAGATTGAGCAGAGTTTTGTTTCTATTGGTTGCCAGGTGATTGTCATTTCTTCAAGTTGGTAGTCTTGTTTCATTGTCTCATCCAGATCTTTTTGACAGCCAAAACTTAGGACTGCAAAGCGTTTTCTTTGGTATGACATTCTTCTTGGTATGTAGCATGTCATAGCTTTGACTTGTTTACAGATTAGTCTGAGATCGAAAGCAGTTGTATTTGATGGTAAATTAGTTATTTTGGCTGCGGTTTGACCATGTTCTTTTATTTGTTCTACATCCCATTTTGCATTAAAAACTCTGACTGAGTCTGACTTGAGTGGGACACTCCATTGGTTGATCAGTGCTTCTTTATCATCTTTGTTTGTGTATATGATCATTGCTGTTTGCCACATTTGTTGTGTTGTTATCGTGACATTACTGATTGCTCCATATTTGGAAAAGGATTGTTGCACTTCAATGAACTTAGTGTCGAGGGGGATATCCTATACTCTGACGCCCATCTCCTTTTTTAGAATAGGATTTGTGAACTCCATGATTTCCATGTGTTGATTGTTTGTTTAGGTATGATTGCATTGCATATCTCGATCGCTACTTGTTTGTTACTGAGAATGGCAATGATGTGTTCATTTTCATTGCTTCCTTCACTATGGATAGTGAGAAGTCCTTCTGGAGAATTGAGGGCTTTGGTGAGATGGATTATTTTTTGTGTTGTTGTCTTACCAGGGAGTTCAGATGCCCGAATACCAATTTTGACTCTTTCTCTTTCATATCTTTGTGTCCTATCGAATGGAGAAAGAGGTCTTGGTTTAGTAATCTGTTCATATTTCTTTCTGTTTGCCTTTGTAGTTGGATATTCTGTATAAAGAAGTTGTGAATGTTGCTGAGTGTTCTTCTTCTTCCATGTCGATGTCTAAGTCATAAACATATTCTTCTGCTTCTTGATTTTAAATGAGTTTATCTTGAATAGCATTATTTTTGCTCATGTGATTGCCCAAGTCTTTTTCAACTTCTTCACTCCAGTTTGAAGTGTTTGTCTCCTTTCTTGCTGTTAAACTGCTTGTTGGAGTATCAGTTGTGTTGTTATCTGTCTGTGTGTACCTGTTGAGGGAGTTGGAGCCGATACGGACTGGTTTTCTTCAATTAGTGTTTGGTTTTGGATAGTTTTTTTTGAAGGCTTCGGAGTTGTTTCTTTGTGTAACTTGTTGGTGTTACCTCTTGCAAGGGTGTTCTCGTTGTAGTTGGGCCTCTATTGGGCTGTTTTTTTGCGGAGTTCTCTTTGGGAAGATATCTCTCCGTTCACATTTTCTTTTCTTTTCAAAATTAACATAAAAGGAAATTTTTTTAGAAAAAAAGGATCTGCAGGAAAGAGTTTTTTTGAAAAAAAAAATATATATATATATTAATTAATACATATTGTTTATATTTTAATACATATTTTTATAAAAATTTTAAATAATATAATTTTTAAAATATATATAATTTTATGATTTTTTTTTAACTTATAATCATATTATAATGGCTTGTCTTTATTAAAAAATTAAAATAAATCTATAATAATTTATAGATAGACTTTCACAAAGTGACTAACTTATCTTTATACATAAGTACAGTAAGTCAGATTTGAAGACAATATTATACTCTCCTGATAAATTTATAATAATATTTATCTATTAAAATTATTACCATTATTACTGATTGTCCAAAAACCAATGAATTGCTAAGTTATAAAGGAAAAAAGGAAAAAAGATTATGGAAAAGAGACAATTCAAGATCTATAAAAAAAATCCAAAAATAAAAATAATCTCTTCTCAAAAGGAATCTGCCTGATTGAAATAATCTTCATGCTTACTTGAATCTTATAAGAAATTTTTTTTTTCACTATCTGCAGTATTAGACAAATCAATTCAATTAGTTTTTTATTTAAATAAGTATCAAATCGAAATATCTCAAGAAAAACATTTAGATATCAGTTTTTTTCTATTAAAGCTTTGTCACTACTTGAGAAACTTAAATAAGAGATGAAAGTTTACAATTTACATTATTCATTACTTAGTCTTTTGTTATAATAGAAATCTTTATTAAGAGCTTGAGTTTTTTGGAAACAAATATTTCTGAAATCTTCTTTTTTCAATTATCAATGATATTATTAAAGTATATAAATATGATCAATAAAAACTTGTTTAATTTCAAAAACTAATGTGTTTTATGTTAGTCAATTATCTTTGATGAGAATTTATATTACACAAAATTTAGAGTCAAACTAAAATAAATGATATTACTTAGCAAACTATAAAAATAGAAGTTTTAAAAGGAACAAAACAATCAAAAAATAAAAAAATAAGACTTTTTACTATAAAAAATCTCTATAAACCTTTCACTTTAAAGATTAGATAGGCCTTCAGGATAGTTTACAGTCAATTCTTTTTCCTTTAAAAATTTTTTTATTATTGATATCAAAGGTGTTATTTGACTTTTTATAGTTATTAGAAATCAAGTTTTTGAGTAAAAAGGTTTGTAAATAAAAGAAAAAGAATAGAGTTGACTCTTAAAATCATATTTCAAGTTGTTAAAAAGAAAGTATTAAGACTTTATTGGTAAAAAAGTATAAAAACATCTTGTGAATATCTTTTTTATATATGGTTAAAGAATCAATAAAAAGAGTTATATATAATTTTATAATAAATAATAAAGTTAATAAATATTATAATTATGATCATACACAAAAAAGATGTTCACAAGAAGTTTTTATACTTCTTTGCTAATAAAGTCTTAATACTTTCATTAAAACAACTTGAAGTATGACTTCAAAAGGTGCTTCTATCTTTTCTCTTTTGTTTACAAACCTTTTCATTCAAAAACTTGACTTCAAGTGATTAAGAAAAGTCAAGTAACACCTTTGATATCAATAGCAAAAAAGTTTCCAAAGGAAGAAAAACTAATTGTGAAGTACTTGAAGGCCTATTTAACTTTTGAAGCAAGAGGTATATAGAAATTTTTGATAATAAAAAGACTTATTTTTCCCCTTCCAGTCACTTGTAGGCCTTTTAGAGCTATCATTTTCATGGTTTTCTAGAGAATTTTGCCTATCTCAATTTGACATTTAATTTTTGGTAGCACAAATCCTCATCAAAGGTAATTGGCTAACATGAAATATGATAGTTTTTGAATGTAAACAAGCTTCTATTGGTTACGTTCCCATGTTCTGATAATATAATTGGTAATTGGAAAGAAGGTTCTGAAAATGTTTGCCCTCAAAAAGCTCAAGTCCCTCAATAAAAACTTTCATGACATCAAAAGATCAAGTGATAGATAATATGAATTATAAATTTCTGTCTCTTACTTAAGTTTCTCAAGTAATGACAAGCTTTAATAGAAAAAAGCTAAGGTTTAAATGCTTTTCTTGATATATCCTAAAAAATGCTAGTCTCAACCTCAATAATGTGAAACTAGTCTAGATAGAGAAAATAAAAAAAACTCTGTTTTAGATGTGATACTTATAATCACGAACTTATTTCCTGTCTAACAAACAAGGAAAACTCATCCACAAGAAGCAGAACAAATAGATTGGGATAGCCCAAACTGAAAACAACAATGCAAAAAAGAGTCTACTATCATTAGATAGAAAAACAGACAAACAACTAACCCTCGTATCTCAGGATAAACATATGCTAGTGTCACCAAGGGTACATATATCCTACTGATAGTAATGGAAAAAATAATAGAAGCGCTCAAACAACTTCAAATAGATATGAAGGCTATCAAACATAAGGTCTATATGCTAAATAGAAGAGTAATAGCAATAGATGAAGGTCCACATATCAAAATCAAAGAACCAATAATTACGAACTCCCTTCTAGAACAAGAGACATATTCAGAAAACTCAAACTTTAGAACTTCATCACCAAAAAAAATAGATATTAGACAATAGCAAGCATTAATTAATGAAAGAATCAATCAGATGGAATCAACAATGGCAATGACCATGAAAGAAATGATAGATTGTCTAAAATCACTGATAGAAAATATAGATATAACAAATCCAGTTCCCTCCTTTTTCCAAAACAACTATGATTAACAGATCCAAAGAACCAAAGGCTGAGACCAAGCAAAAAGAAAGAGGAAACAATAAGAAGACTATTCATGAATAATGGAGGATAGGTACTTTAAATATAAGAGGAATCAATATTGAGGTTGAGAGATTTTCATTGTTAGAATATGGCAAGAAAAAGGAAATATATATTTTGAAAATAATAGAAATATGGCTAGCAGAGAACACATTTTGGTGAAATGAAGAAAGGGAATATCAAATATAGTTATCAAAACTAATACTACAAATATATGGAGCAGAAATAGGTATTATCATAAGGAAAGTATAGGTAACATATATATATAACATAGAAGAACACATTAACTGCAGCCTACTAGTCGATATGGTTTTCAAAGGAAAGATTAAATATAGAGTCATAACAGTTTCAATCTAGCAGACAAGACTAAGAAAAAAGAGAAAGCTAAACTATATCAATGACTCAAATTCAAGATCAGTAAAGCAAAAAGCAAAAATATATTTATTATAGTCATGTGTAAAAACGGGTCCTTAAAGGAGGAGACAGGGACAAAAGTCAAATGTCTCTTATTAGAAAACATTAAAATTTTTAAATTAATAACTATAAAAAAACTACTCACAATTAGTTCTCTACTATTCAAATCATTGTTTTATAAAATTTTTTGATTTTTATCTTTATTAAAGTGAAGAGCTAGAAATTTTGTCCCTTAAAAAGAGACATAAGTAATCTGTAAAATTTTATATACTAAATACTTTAGGACTTATTATTAGTCATGTATGACTTGAATGAAACAACAGACCATCAACTGGATTGCACTTCGAAAAAGTATAGAGCAAGCAAACCCAGCCACATAATCGATATCTTGCTAGTATTTGATTTGGTTGATATATATAAACAACTTCATTCAACCAAAAAAAGCTATACATATATATGACCCAAATCAAGCTATGGAAGTAGATTAGATTATATATGGGTATCGAACACACTTGCCCAATGTATTCTCAGTGCAGAACATATAACAATAGAAACTATTATAAATAGTGATCACAAAATGGTAATATTCACCCTAGATATATTACACAGTGACTGGTTAAAATTAGCGAATAGAAAAAATATCAAATAGAATAAGATCGATTTTATTAACTCCAATCCAATGCAGTGGGCTAGGTTCAGACAGAAAATAGAAAACTTGGCAAGCAAGATTATGAAAGACAATTTAGCAACAGTAGAGAAGATCTGGAAACAGCTTAAGGAAGCAATACTAGCAACAGTGAAAGCTATACTTAAAAAGAGAAGACCAAGAAAGAATATCAGAATTATCCATAAATCAAAATATAAGAAGTTAATGCAAACACCACTTCAAATCAGTAAAGTATACAGAAGATACTAGGCATGGCTTATGAATTCAGAGTTACATTCACAAATAGAAGAAATACAAATAAGGGATATAATTAAAGAAGTTAATTTACCACTTCCAGTCCTTAAGAAACTGCTGCTCAGTATAAAAGATATAATATGCAACAGAAAAGAAATACATAGATCATTACTAGAAGCCAAAGAAATCTGGGATATAGAAAGCAAGATAGCAAAGGTATAGATGGCAAAGATCAAATCAAGAACAATCCAGAGACACACAGAGCATAAGTATAAGTATTTAGAAAAGAATCTCAAGAAAAAGATAAATAGTATCTTAGACAAACAGGCTAGATTTATAGATACCAGGAGATTAGTAGAACATATAGAGGAGAATGAAATCAAAATTATAATTGAGTCAAAGAAGATCCAAAACAACATTAGGAACTACTTCCAGCAATGGATGAGATCAAGACAAATCCTGAATATAGAAGACTACCAATATTGGAAGGAACAATATAACCTGAAACAAAGCATCTAAGCAGATTGGTATACAGAAATAGTAAACCCCATCAAAACAAGAGAAATTAAAAATATAATTCACAAGAAAAAGATAACAAGTGCACCATAACCTTCTGAAATACCATATAGTATATTTAAAAATTTGAAAGAGAAAGGATTACAGGTTCTGGAATCCCTCTTCAATCAGATTCTGATAACAAAAGAGACTCCAAGTAACTAGAAGAAGGGGAATGTATATCTAATCCCAAAACCCAAAGACTGGTTAGGAGATATAAATATTAAATGTTCTATCACTCTGCTAGAAACAGTCAGAAAAATTTTTATGGGAATTCTCACAACAAAAATAGCAGAAGTATATACAAAATAAAAAATACTATATGAGAACAACTGGGCTGGACTGCCAGGAGGTAGTACACAGGAACCAATTCATATTTTGAATAATGTTATAAAGAAAGCCAGAGAATACAAGAAGAAGGCATAGATATTCAGCCAAGATATAAGTAAAGCATATGACTCTATCAATAAACAGATAATGATCTGAGCCATTAGAAAAATACATCTACCGGAACACATAATCAAAATCATGAATAACATACTAGAGGGCTAAAGTAATAGGGTTATAACAGCACATGGCTTTATAGAAGAATATCATATCCAAGGGGACACCATATTACTATTATTATGGAGAATCTTCTATGATTCACTACTACAGGAAATTGAGGACAAGCACAAAGAATATAAAATAAAAATTGAAATTATTCTAGACTTAATAGCATCAAGCACAAGTGAGATAAGTACCAAGATAAAAAAGATAACCAAGATTACAGCAACAGCATACATGGATAACATGACATGGTTTGTAAGCTTACAAACTGAAATGCAATATATAATAGACAAAGCATCAAAGTTCTTTAAGATAAATGTCAATAGTGATAAGTCATCACTAATCTGTATTAACATTAGTAGAGAAAGTAGAACAGACAGCATCAAGTTAAATGGAAATTGAATATATCCTCTACGATACAATGGGACAACAAGAATCCTAGGAGTATAGATATCAGAGGATAGAAAAAAGACTTATCAAAAGAATATCATTAGAGAGAAAATAGACACTACTACTAGAATACTAGCATAAAAAAAATTACAGACAAACAAGCACACTATATCATAAACTATGCTCTCTACCCAAAAATAGAATACCTACTAAATAACTCAGTCCTGTTTAAAGAAAAATGTGATAAAATAAGCAGCAAGATAAATAAAGTATTTAAACACAAAGCTGGTCTATCATAAACAACCCCGAACTGCATAATGCACATGGATTTTGGATACAAACTTTTTAATTTATGGGATAGGCAAATTCTCATACATGGCAAAAACCTTTTGTACAAACTGAACAGCTATAATCTAAGTGATATCACTATATAGATCAGACATCAACAATTCCAGAATGAATACTGAACCAGCATATTAATTCTGAAAGACAAACTTCCCTTCTAAACAAAAAGGAGAAAAAATCTAAACAAAAAAATCCTAAGCATGTTGAAGGTACAATGAATTATTTTTACTCCAATAGATTCAATAGAATATACTTGAGTAGGGAAAACTATCATGAATAAGAGCAGACCAATCAAGGAAATAGTATAGGAAAGTTGATATGATGAACACAGAAAGCACCTCAAGCATAGAGAAATCCTCTTTCTGGACCAACTGCTCAATGATAACAAGACAAGATTCCTCATATGGCAACAAGTGCAGGCAAAACTAGACAAGCAGAACAGAACACCACAATAGTATAGGGACTTAAAGGAAATATGGACCAACATAAGCAATTCGCAGGTAGAGAATAAGGAGGAAACAGGTCTAGCTAGGAAACACAATAGTGATTACAGTCTAGAGATAAATAGCTTTAATTCAAATAGACCAGTGCTTCCTTCACAACAATATTTAACAATTAAGTAGTTAGCAATAAAGAAAGATAGAACAATCATAATCACAAAAAAAAAGAGAATATAGAATAACCAAGTTATAATAGCCAACCATATGGTTAGCAACAACTAGATATCCCCAGTTTTCAAGTACAAAGAGTACTTTTTTAACAATCCAGAGCTCAGAAACAAGTACCAGAACCAACAGCAATATATAATGTACCAACTGTTAGCATAGTCAATAAATATTAAAGTGAAGAAGAGCACCACAGGATATTACTTCAAACAATAAGGAACAATCATTAGACAACTCTTGATAAATAGACTACAGTTCTCTCCACAAGAAATAGAGCTCACCTTGAGAGAGATAGATATATATAGCATACTAATACCCCACCAACAATATACCTGGCTCAATCTCAACAATTAAGGTCCTAATATGAAGGAAAATTAAAGCCTCAGAAAGAATGATTCACAGACTATAACAAATTGTGCAAGAGGTAGCAGGGCATGATAACCTTAATATATACATAGATGGCTCATTTATAAGATAATATACAAATAGCAGAATAGGAATAGGCTAGATCATTCAAACTGAAAAAAGTATAGAGATTAGTACCTTCCAAGTAGAAACTCAAGATATCCCATCCTCTATAAGAGCTAAACTGACAACGATCCTTATAGCAATCTGTACAATAAGTGTAAACAAAAAGATAAACATAATAACAGATAGTCAAAGCTTAATCAATGCAATTAAGAAAGGAGAAAATGTTTATATAAATGGAACAAGAAAAAACAAGAGCCCAAATAAAATCCTGGTAAGACAATATATGAGATAATAATAACATAGTATATAACAATTACATGAACCAAAGTCAAGAGCCACTCAGGCAATAAAGGAAATAGGCTGATAAACAAACTAATGGCAACCACACTAGTTGACAAATATAAAGACATAATAAAGATTCAATAAGAAAACATCACTAGTAGCAAAATATTACTAAGATAGAACCAGTTCTTTATAGATCTTCCATTTAAGACACTTGGAAGAACTCTACTTAAGATCAAATGAGCAAGTAAATGGAGAGCCCTGAAACAAAACCAGGATTGGCTCACAGTTAGGAAAACCAAAGAAATTGATTGGAATATAACATAGCAGACAATGAAACCCTCGAAAGTAATATCCTCTCAAACAGACCCAAAGAATCATAGAGATAGGACTTTTAGATAGAAGTCATGGCTAAACTAGTACCCAACCATAGTGAATATGTATACAAGAAAGCCAAGTTTGTATAGTAGCACGACATATATAATCTATAAAAGGCAGGAGGAAAAAGATCTCCATTTATTTATATGTGAATCAAACAAAACAATATTAATAGAAAGATTTATGAAATTCCTCACAGAGGAATTTGCAGCTAGAACAGATAGCAAGAAGCAAATAGAAAATATAAATGACAGATGAAAATGGTTATTCAAAGCAACAACCACAACAGAAAAAACACCCAGAGCTAATGAAATGAGATGGACAATATCATCAGAGGAGTTATTACACATAGAATGAGGAAGACAGTAAAAAAAATCACAAGTGATGAAAAGACTGCCAAGATAGCAATAAAGCAGTCACAATACAGTTCTGACAAGAAAAATGAAAGATATGAAAATTAAGGTGTGAACTAATAATAGAGTAAGAAAAATCACAAGAAATTACTAGGAGAGAGAAGAGGGAAAAGGTAAAAAATTGCAAGGTAAAAAAGAAGAAAGATATAATACAAAAGAATAGAAACTTTCTGTATAACCAGAGATATCTTTACATAGACCTAATCAACTACAGTATAAGAAATATACTTCAAAACAGATACACACCAAACTTAATTTTTTCTATAAATTTTAGTATTAGTGAAGTCATGACATATTAATATTTATTATTCAGTAAACTATAGCAAGTTGCAGAGTTTGTTCAAATACTGAGTCATTAGTTTTTTTTCTATCTAAATGTATTTTCTTGCAATTCAATTTGTGTATATGAAAAAGTAATTTTTGATTAAATAAAAACTACATGATATAACTTCACCAACTTTAAAAAAATATATAATATATATAATCAATAAAATAGACAAAGTTGTATATGTTTCAAAAAAAATACTATAATATTTTTATAATACAAATTAGTAAAACAAAATAATATTAGCTAAAAAAAACTTTTTTCACTGATACTTTGACCACACACAAAAAAGATATTCGCAAGAAGTTTTTATACTTCCTTGCTAAAAAAGTCTTACTACTTTCCTTAAAATAACTGAAATATAACTTCAAGAATCACTTCTATCCTTTTCCTATTATTTACAAACCTCTTCACTCAAAAACTTGACTCCTAGTGACCAAAAAAAGTCAAGCAATACCTTTGATACCAATGGCA